>OZ010615.1:58112022-58227022 GCA_963932145.1 Acanthosepion lycidas
GTGACATGAAAGTGGTTCAAGGAACACTTGGTCGACATCCAGGTAATGTCATTGCTCCCGACTTCATACTCACTTGATTTAAGCTCTACAGAACATATTTTGGACATGCAGCAGACATTATTAAATGACCTGAAGCTAAACATAACAGGTAACTAAGTTATTAATAGATAAAGACAGATATATGCACAAACATTTCACAAACACTCTATCATGTCACACTAGGGTCAGTTGGGCACCATCTGTGAAAAAAAAAAAAAAAAAAAAAATAGCACCATGATGCAATTCACACCACCAGAAATTTGGAAACGGCATGCTATATTGATTGGCATCTGTATCAGAAGCTCCAATATGAACATTTCAGAGTGTTTGGGTGTCAATCTGAGGACAGTGCAGAAGATTCAGGAAGAGTTGGATGAGTCTAATGGCGATTATGAAGTTATGGCAACTTGGAAAACTCACTATTCTGATAAGAACTCCTGAATCTGTTGCTGAGAGTCTCAGACTTCTTGAAAAGGTAGTGCTGCCCTGGGTCAAGAGGGTGGCTGCTGGAAAACCCTATGTCTGGCAACAGGGCTCTGCACTATGCCACACAAGCAGAGAAACTGCAATTGGTTTTGGTTATAATGTGGATTTGTTTTAGTGTATATAATAATTATGTTTATATAAGAATGTTTTTATTCTTTATATTTTTGCTACACGCATTTCCAGTCTCATGACCGTCTTCAGGCTAATTAAAGGAGTCAATTTTTAAAGGAATAAAATTGACTTATGTTCTTTTAATATTTCATTGTTCATTTTCTGTATTTGCAGTGAGCCTTGATCTCATTTTTGGACTGTTGGCAAAAGTGAATTTCTGTCTAAATGACAATAAAATCATTAGGTTTGGTCTTAGTGGTGGCAATGACAGATGTGTTGATGATAGATGCCTCCCTACCCCCACACCACCAGAGACTGTCAAATCTATTTCCATTTTTGTGTATCGTGTGTGTGTGTATACGTGTTCCCATTAGGTTCCACATGAATCAGCATACACATATTCTTTCTGTGCTGCGTAGGACTCATGTGTGTCCATGAGTAGTCATGGCCACACATGTGAGCCCTACATTATAACCAAAAATGTTTGCGGTTTCTTTTTTAAATATACATTTTCCTCTCATTGGAACAATTCTATATATATATATATATATATATATATATATATATATATATATATATATATATATAGGTACCTCCATTAGGTCACGTAAAAAAAGCAGTATATCACGATGAAAAAAGACTCATAAATCAACAAAAACAAAGTTTTGTTTAAATTAAAGTATTTTTTGAAATATTTTTTGAAATTTTTAACTCCTTTCTAACACGTAGAAAATTTTGGTTAAAAATGTTTTTTTTACAACAGTGCGAAAAGACTAAAAAAAGGTTTGTTTTATTTTGCGCTTTTCCCCCCGAGGAAAACACACGTTAATTTAGGAAATTCTTGCAAAAATCAAATAATTGTTGGATTTTAATGAAACTTTCAGGACTTATTCAGAATTGAATGAAATTAATTTTGAAATTTTTTTTTTTTCAGAAAATCTTGTTAAAAAGAGATTTTTTTTTTTTTTTTTTAACATGTTTCTACCCACTTACATATTTTCATGAAATTTCGAGAAATTAAATCTTCACACGCGAGATTTTTTTTATTAGTTATAAACAGGACACTTTGTAGAAAGTAAATCACCAGTTTTTTTTGTAAAACATTACGTTGTTTCATCTGCTTTGAATTGTAAAAAAAAAAAAAAAAAAAAAAAAAATGTAAAAAACTATGATATTAATTAATTAGAAAAGCCTCCACCTATTTTTGTAGATATGTTATACTAAGGACATTATTTTGTGAAGAAATAAAATTTTTTCAATGAATAATGTATTTTTTACAAATTTTTAAAATTTTTTTCATTAACTTCTTAATACTTCAAAAATTGTTTAAAATTCTTTATTTCTTTCATGCACGAAATGCAATGATAACGTTAATGAAAATGTAAATTTACGAATCGAACTTTGAAAAGCACATAACAGTCGTTTGAACAGAAATATTTTTAAAATAATTTTAAAAAGAAATTTTTATTGAAAAAACGTTCACAATTTCTATGTATGGAAATGTACACGCGACATAATCCTTAAAAAGGTCACGTGATTTGTGTCGTCTGGTTATTTCTCTTCTCTGTCCAAGAATTATCTAATTAATAAAAAAGTTTAAAGAATTATCTATTAAAAAAAATTTAAACAATTATATAATTAAAAAAAAGAATTAGTATCAAATAAAAACTTTAAACAATTATCTAAAAAAAAGTTTAAAAAATTATTATATAATGAAAAAGTTTGAATAAGAAAAGTTTATATACAATTATCTAATTAATAAGAAAAGTTTATATACAATTATCTAATTAATAAGAAAAGTTTATATACAATTATCTAATTAATAAGAAAAGTTTATATACAATTATCTAATTAATAAGAAAAGTTTATATACAATTATCTAATTAATAAGAAAAGTTTATATACAATTATCTAATTAATAAGAAAAGTTTATATACAATTATCTAATTAATAAGAAAAGTTTATATACAATTATCTAATTAATAAGAAAAGTTTAAACAATTATGTAATTAATAAGAAAAGTTTAAACAATTGCCTAATTAAGAAAGTATGAAATAAAAAAATAAATAGTACATAATTGCTGAATAAAAATGTTAATATTTAAAAAGTACTAATTAAAAATTCAATGTCAATTTTGATCATCCATAGCTGTCTGTCATCCCCTCATCAATAGCGACCGTGATAAAAGACATGCAAAAAATTCAGACACATCGTTAAATGTTTGGATACAAATTTTTTAAGCTATAAGTAAGTACTGTTTGTTTCATATCAGATTAATTTAACTTTAAATTTTCTAATTTTACTCAAATAACGTGTCAAAAATATATAAATTTATTTTAGGAAGAAGTTTAAATTCAAAATTTTGTTTGTTTACAAATTTCTTAAAATTTAAGAAAATGGCCGCTTTTAAGAAAATTAAACAAAAATCGAGCATATATTTGACATTCCAATCTACATAATTTCTATCTGAAAGACACCAGAACATGTTACTTACTGTAAATAATAAATTTAATGCTTTAGCTTTCAATTAATAACATATTTAAGCAAAACTTTGTTTTCGTTGATTTATGAGTCCTTTTTCACCATGATATGCCGATTTTTTACGTGACTTAATGGAGGTGTATGTATATATATATATATATATATATATATATGATAAATATAGTTTTACGGTATGCTACATTTATGAGTTAAAGTGCTCAATATCAGGGATAGAGTGCATTTGTTCATGAATGCTTGTATCTCATGACTGGAGTTTGTGATTTGATAAATTATTTTTTTTTTTTTTTTTTTTTTTTTACAGCTTATCAACCTTTTGCAGATTATTTGAAGTCAGAAAATATTTTTAGATTTAAGAATGTCTTTGTAGATATTAATGATTTAATGATACAAGTCCTGCTAATTAACCCATAGGTGGGGGAGACGATGTGGATTCACTTTCCTAACGGTATTTGCTCACAACTGGAATGGAACTCTACTCTCTGACATCCAATTCTGAGCCTTTATCCATTATACATACAACCCGCATATCCAAGGTTACAGCACCTGGCATTCCGAAGCAGTCACTCATCAAGGTACTGACCAACGTTGCTTAACCTTGGTAATCGTATGAGAACTAGCATTTCAACATGATATAGCTGTAAGCCTGGAGTTTATGAGGGTTTGCAAACACCTCTTGACATTTTGACCTTTCAGTGCTAAGATGCACGGTGATTGGGTAGGGGGAATGGGCATTTTTCAGGAGAAAAAATGTGTCTAAGCAAACAGGAAAATTATGGTAATTGCAAATCGTCATTGGCTAAAATTAAGACAGTAATATTCTTTGTTAATGTGAGTAACTCACCTTGTAGAATAACTTGTTTAAATCTTCAGGTCGATCAGGTATAACCTTTTCTATCAAATCTGGAGACACAGGTGAAGTATTGCAATTTATCAATACAGCAAACAGCAGAGGAAAATCAAACTGAAAACAAAGAAAAAAAAAGATCAATGGAAGAATCATATATATAAAAGTGGACATTGAAGTCAATGGTCTGATTCATGCTAAACGCAATCATCAGGCCATGTATGTTGTGTTTTTGTTTGTCTATTTATATATACAGATTGCTGCATTGTGAATAGTCTGTTGTATTATTCTAATGATTATTTTGGTGGGCAGTAATGGTTCCAAATTATTCTAGGAACTATTGAGTGGGAATAATTGTGGATCTGAATGCAATTTTTTGGCTATTTATAGTGTTGTTAGTTAACTTATATATTATTGATTATTTTATTGTTGGTTGTTATTACTAACTTTTCTTGTCTTTCTCTGTGTTTGAGGATTGTTAATTTCGTTATTATTTACTTAGTTTATTTACTTATTTGGATTCATTCATTTTACTTGTTTTTGTTTATTTATTTTTGTTTGTTTTCAATTTTTAAGTAACATAGTAAAAATTTCTTTTAATATCTTGATATTAAATATTCTGATTTTGAGATGAGTTCTGATTGTTTATTTAGTAGTTTGTTTTGGTCTGGGAAGTTAATTATAGCTGTTTTTTCCTCCAGGCAGAGATTACAGTTTTTAGATTTATTGTTGTAAGCTGATGTTTTCCTTATGCTCAGTAAAGACATTATTCAAAATGCATTTATATATTTTTTGTAAGTAGTGATAATGTTTTTGTTTTTTTTTTTTGTATATGTACAGAAAGTACAAAACATTTTATGCAAAATCTTAATTTCACCACTTAAAAATCTGTGAGCATTACATGACTAACATCATTAACTGTATCTTTATGTACATAAAATTTATTAAATTCTATATAACCCCACCTTCAGGGTGATATGTATAAACTGTGTTATGAAATGTAAAGGGATATTTTGTTTAATGTTTGGGTTCCATTCCCAAGCTGTCCCATTTTATAAATGCTATAGACAAATTAAATAGCCTCTATTCCAAAATCCAATAATAATCTGGAAACCAAAGCACTTTCGGTCCCTATAAGTTCCGATAAAGGATTCTCAACCTGTATATATATTTATTTATTACTTCAAATGTTATTATAGTGGATACTTGTATTTCAAATAGACACCCCATTTTTATTTTTGGTTTAAACAGTGTACATCACATCTATCGCACTACACATCTGAGATATCTCCATAAAAGGTGTACTCTCTGATAGTGATAGAACTTACGTCTCCCACTTACGAGTATCCACTACAATAATGTTTGATTTTGTTTGGCCATTTTTGTTTAGTGACATATCAACCTCTATGGGCTATTTAATGCCAAAATTTAAATATTTAACAGCTTTAACAACAGATATTTTGTACATAATTTTATACTTTCAGGGCAGCCGTATGTTTCATAGGCATATAATTTGTAGATGATCTTCAGTATTTTTAAATAGTTCTCATGTTTTCCTTGTAGCATTTATGTGACAGGAGTTAAGTGAGGACATTCAACATCTGTCTAGATAGATGAGGTATTGCAACATTTTACACCATTTACATTGTTCAAACTGTTGTCCTCATCTTTATTGCCGTATTCATGATGTTTCAGCCATTATATGCTCTGGCCTTCTTCAGAGTGATATACATTGGAATCTCGAACCAAACCCTTTATTTCGTCCACAGGCGTAGGTTGTTCTAGTTCCACATGCCATGTTTTTTCTGGATATCTCAGTTTCAGTTAATTCCCCAAGTACATCTTGATAAAAGAATTGGTAATCTAGTGACTTGACCCAAACAGTTATGAGCTCAATACCTGGTCACAGCAGAGGTGAACAAAAACAGGATTAAAAAGGAAATACATTAATTCTTTAGATTATATATATATATATATATAAATAAAAAGCAGGTCTCAAGTTATTGTCACCCATCATCTTCACTCAATGGTCAAGTCCAGAAACATGGTGCATGGGTGCCACATGTAGTGACGTAGAGAGACCAACTCCAACACTCCTCCATTACCACCAGTTTACTCACTAGACCCCAGACAATTCATGGATACAAAGAAAGATTCCTTTACTGTATTATCACTGTGAATGAAAAAACAGTGTCTTTACATGAAAAAAGAATGGACAATTCCTGACAAGCAGGCAACACCGCCAAACCAAACCAGAGCTACATCCAAGCAAGCAAATGATTCATGTTCAGTGACATTAGTAAGGATAATTTACTATAAAATGCTTCAAAACAACCAAACAGTCAATGTAAAGCTGTATATTGAAGAAATGAACAGAGGCTGATAGAGGCAATTCAGTTGAAAAGACCTGACTGACGATACAGTGTGATTATTCAACATGAGAATGCTTTTCCCCATGTTGCTAGCATTACCAACCATGCAAATAAATAGCTCAGATGGGACACATGTTTTGATATCCACAACTTTGAGCACAATACCCAACACCTTATCTGAAAATTGGGAAAATATGATAAAATAATTTAAACTGACAGACCTTTTTGGTTCTTTTTAATCAAACTTGTTTGGATGGATGGATGGAGATTATATATATATATATCTCTTCAGAAATGTAAATAAATTTAACTTACGCCTTCTGCATCACTGAGGCTTGTATCCAACCTTGCTCCATTTGCCAAAAGAATTTCCGTTAAACTTTTGTTGTCGTTGCACAGTGCATAATAAAGAGGAGTGGCCCCTCGGTCACCCTGTAAAAAAAAAAAATTACTGTGATTAAGTTACAGTAATAGTTGAAAATGCTTCAATTAAAAAAAAAAAAAAAAAAAAAAAAAAAAAAGGAGAAAAAAAAAGACAAGAAAGGTGCTACAAGAAGTTGTGGAAGGGAACGATGAGGTATGGATTAAATTTGTCCTTCTGCAAAACATCAAGGAGCTTAAATAGCTAGTAAAGCAGTTGAGCATTTACCAGATTTCCGTAAGAAAAAAAGGGGTTGAGAGTACAAATCTCACCAAGAGTTTATCCTTTATTTTCAAGTTATGCTGTCTACAGAGCACACTAATGTGGAATTGGTAGCTTAAGTTGTGATAAAATGTAACTAAAAGCAAAGAAAGAAAAAAAGAGCAAAGAATAGGAAAAAAGAGCAAAGAATAGGAAAAAAGAGCAAAGAATAGGAAAAAAGAGCAAAGAATAGGAAAAAAGAGCAAAGAATAGGAAAAAAGAGCAAAGAATAGGAAAAAAGAGCAAAGAATAGGAAAAAAGAGCAAAGAATAGGAAAAAAGAGCAAAGAATAGGAAAAAAGAGCAAAGAATAGGAAAAAAGAGCAAAGAATAGGAAAAAAGAGCAAAGAATAGGAAAAAAGAGCAAAGAATAGGAAAAAAAGTAATATTTAATTTCAGGAATGCAATTCCTGATTTGATATTCTAAACCTGATATCTAAAGCATCCCCTCAGAAGCCTGTTTGAAACTTCTTTCTTCTTACCAACAATAAGAAGGTAATGAGCAGGAGGAGTTCAACCCTGTGTATCTAGCACAGTGGGGGTTCTGGTTGTGAAGGAACTGGGAATTGGTGACATTAAGGAATTACTGAAAGAAATTATTAGGGTTCCCTACCCCATTTCTGAAGTTGATATTGATTGGTTTCTTGGAGTCAATGACTTCATTCACAAGTGTGATATCATCAGCCAGTACACCATGAGCCAAGTCCTGAAAATGGTGACATCAAGATTATAAAGAAAAATACAATTAAGATGGTATTTAATTGTTGCAAAAGTGACTGTGAAACTTACATGCATATGTAAAGAGCACAAAATAACAAGGGAAACAATTAAGACACACATTATCCACTCACGTCCTTTTAAAATTTGCTTAATTTAAAAATTTAATAATTCCCTTGCTCCCAACTAGAAACATACTTTTTGGAATAAAGTTGGAACTTTGTACACACAAAAAAGTGAATGTCAAAAGGAGGTGGTTTTTTTTTCCATTAACACTGCTATTATTTTCACTCCCTTGTCAATGTTTATTATTTTAAAAAGCAATGATTAGAATTGGAATAAAACCTAAATATATGAAAGTGAATTTATACATTTTTTTAATTCTTGAGAATCACAAAAATATTAAACACTAGTTATTTATTAGATTGTTTATTTATAAGAATAATTTTATACTTAAAACATTCTAAGAAGTAATAAAGAAATAAATATCAAAACAATTCTTTATTCATAAATTTTAATTATTTGTGTTGCCAATTCTCAAGAACAAAGAAAATATATAAATTCACTTTCATAATGTTTGTTTTATTACAATTATAAATCATTGCTTTTTAAAACAATAAACATTACTGGTTTTAACTACCTTCATGTTAATTAAAATAAAAGCAGGTGTCGATGGTAAAAACCGTCCTTTTGACACTGCAATTTTTTTTTTGTTGGCACAAAGGTCTATGTTTGCCGAATTTTTTATATTCCTACAGAAATAGGAGCAGGAATCTCTTATAGATACTTACCATCGATGAATTAATCTCTCCAACTAAACGGTCCATGTTTTCCACCCCTCGTTCAATAGACAGTTGGACCAAGGTCTTCCCATTCTTAAAACAAAGAGAAAGAAGGAAATGGTTCTGTAAAACACCTTTTAATTTCAGTTTCTTCAGACTGCATTTAAGATAAACATAATAACTTATTGATTTTTAATTTACCTGGGTTACAAAATCAGGTACAAAGCCACACTTGGAAGGCATAGAAGCATCAAACTTATTCTCAATGACTTGCAAGATAAGCATGACAAACACTGAACAAATAACAGTATTTAGCCATAATTTTCTAGTAAGTCAAACTAAATTAACTTCCTTGAAGCCAAGACAAGAATTTTTAGGGTTTTTTTTTATTTTTTTTTTTATTTTTTTTTTTTTTTAATCAACATTCAAATTAATCGTTTTTTGCTTTTTACTTATGTTCGACCAATACAAGGCCCAAGATCCACTCAAAGTAGAGGGTTACTGTGAGGTGTTGTATTGGTGTAAGAAGGTTGAGGTACCAAAGAGGAAAGCTCATCAGAACAATTACCATGAAAATATTTGTAGAAAAGATAAAGGGAAGCCACAACGCATCAGTGAGAAAGTGAGTGAAGTTGAGATGCCAGGTCAGGATTGATTATATTACAGACCCTTCTTTGATTAAAAGATTGTATCTTTTCAGTAACACTGTTGTGAGGAATCACCACTTTTGTTGTGAGGTGTGGACTCTTTTCAGTAAATATTTTTGGGCTCCTGGAACATTTGTCCCGCAAACAATATTTGGTGGACTCATGCGAGTCCAGGCAAATATAAAAAAAAACAAACAAAGTATGTATTAATAAAAAGAAATTACATTAAATGTGTTCAAAATTGAAAGGAAAAGAAACATTAAAAACTGAGCTATTAAGAATGTGCTTGTTTTTGTGTGTATGTATAAATAAAGTTTGGTCAACCGGTGGAAACGAATATGCCCTGGGGATGTCTTCATCTATGTTTTGTTACATCTTGGAGCAAGAGGAATAAAGAGGAAGACAATGTTTGACTTTTTATAGAGTTAAACAGCACCACCTAAGGGATATTTGGCAAAGCCAAATTGGGTAACTCACAGAAAAAAAAAAAAAAAAAAACAAACTGAAAATAAGATGTGCATAGCAATCTTTGTAAGTTATTTAATTTTCAATAACAGATGTAGCTCAGCATTTTACATAATGGTTAACATGGAGATGTTCTCAATTCCTTTGTTTGTTAAACAAATAATTTCAGAGGTTATCCCTAACGAGTAACAAAATTGAGAATATGCTCATGTTAAAAATTATGGAACAAGCTGTTTCTCAAACTCATTTTACAGATTTATTTTTACAAATGTTCATGATTATATTTTCTGTTTAGCTACCATTTTGTTCTTTGCACATCTGGAAAGAAAAAGATCAGTCTCTTTCTATTAGTAATAAACCTGAAGAAAGACATTGAATAGATTGGTTGAAACATTGTAGGAACAACAAAAATCATACAGGGAAAGAAAAAAAAAAAAAAAATCTCAACTGTCCCAAAATTTCTCTGAAGGAAAACACTGGGGAACAATTTTCAATTTTTTATTTATTGAATTAGATTTGACATTTAGTTCTATGTAATTTGGGTGCACTGAACACAAATCTATTTTTCTAAAAAAAAAAAAAAAAAAAAAATCAGTTTTGCTCTATCAGATCCTGATTTTGCTCAACACCCCTCCACTTTTGTTGTATTCATGAAGAGGTTCTTTTCTCAATACTTGTTAAGTCTTTTTGCAGTTACAAATTATGCAACTAGATTTTAATCTAGGTATTTGTACCTATTGTTATGGTATTGTATTATGTATACTTTTATATCTAACACCCTAAAAATATTTTTAATTTTGTCATTTTTAACCCATTTTAATATTAGTAAATTATGCTAAAACTATTCTAGAATTTTTGAGCGTTCCTGTTTTATGTAGAATATTCTCGAGAGTCAAATAAAATATATAAAAGCCACTCGTTTTCAGAGTTAATCAGCCAATTCAGTTATTAGTAGTTAATAGTTAATTAACTTTGAGCATTAACAATTTTGAATTGGCATATGATTTACTGAGTAATTTTGTCATCGCAATTTAACAGAGAATTTAATTAGACATAATTTATATTGTACTTGTTTATGTTTCTAGTTTAATTTCATAGATTGTAAGTACCTATTTCATAATAAGTTCCTATTTAAACCAAGGTGGGAATTTTCAACCGTCCACAAAGAACAACATTAATTAAAGACAGCAATTTTCCTAATGTCATGAATGAATGTAAAAAGCCTGGTTCTCATTCGTGGACTTGATCAAAAACATTTTAGGCGATTATAGAGCAGATAACCATGAAGAAATCATAAAAAATGTGTAAGTAACTACAAACTGGTTGCAATATGAACGTAAAAAAGGCATTTTTGAATAGCCATCTTGACCAATTTCTAAGTAATTTAGTCAATCTAAATGATGAACAAGGAGAGAGATTCCACCAAGACATCAAAATTATGGAGGGACATTACCAAGGTTGCTGGATTCCCACATGATGGCTGATTACTGCTGGTGCTTGAAAAGAGACCGGACATCAACGTGTAAATACGTTAGAAAGTCTTGTAAAAGAATTTTTGCCACAGTGGAAGCTTCATATGTTTTTTTACATTTTTTTTTTTTTTAAAGTCATTTCTATAATTATAATGTAGTCTGAACTGCTTGTATTCATGAAACTTGAAAAGAATTTTAAAACATGACTTCCTTTTTTTGGTTTTAATTTGAAAAATCTAGAAAATGGCACATCGGCTGTTGACAAAAATTAAGACATGATAGTGCCAAACGAAGTTGAAATTCATATTCAATGCACCCAAATGACCAAATGTCAAGTATCAGACATTATTCAATAAAATACGTGTGTTCCCCAATGTAATGATTCCTCTCAGAATTATAACATCTTTCATTTTCATATTTATTTAGAATTACTAACAAGCAGCTATATTTGAGTTCAGTTAGCAAGAAGCCAAGTGCAATTGCTTTTTTGTTGATCCTTAATCATACAACATTAGCTGCATAATTGTCCCCAGTTGACCCAATTTTCATGTGCAAAGACTGTTACATTTAGTACAGAAAGCATATATTATGGAATAGACAATTTTAACAAGGGAAATTTGAGACAAGAGATGCTAAAGATGTGTCTTGTACCTTTTCGATGTCAGTTCTACACCACTGATTAACCAAACGTCGAACACTCATCAGGTCATCATTCTCTACAGCATTCCACATTCCAGGCTAAAAAAGACAAAAATCATAAAAAGTGTTAACAGTAACCGCATGAACTGGTGATACAGCAACCATCATTCTTTTCATTATCAGAATACGATGATTATATTAAATAGTGTTAATATTTTAATTAATATTGAATAATTGTTAACTATGCTGACTCTTGTGGTCATATCAAGGATTGAACTCACCATCCTTGGCTAACAAATTTCTGAAGATATTAGACTCCGACTCCTTAGCATAACATTTAATACTCTGCATCATTTATAAATATTACTTTCCCTTTTACCATATATGGAATCCCCTCAAAATATAGTGTTTTATATATTTGAAATTGCAATAGCTTGGCTTTCAATTTCAATCAAGATTCTTTTAAGTGTTGCCATAGAAGGATATGAATACACAACCAAGAAATTTAAATTCAACTTACATTGGCCTGGTGAGAGAAAGTAAAAGAAAGAAGAGAGAGAAAGTAAAAGAAAGAAGAGAGAGAAAGTAAAAGAAAGAAGAGAGAGAAAGTAAAAGAAAGAAGAGAGAGAAAGTAAAAGAAAGAAGAGAGAGAAAGTAAAAGAAAGAAGAGAGAGAAAGTAAAAGAAAGAAGAGAGAGAAAGTAAAAGAAAGAAGAGAGAGAAAGTAAAAGAAAGAAGAGAGAGAAAGTAAAAGAAAGAAGAGAGAGAAAGTAAAAGAAAGAAGAGAGAGAAAGTAAAAGAAAGAAGAGAGAGAAAGTAAAAGAAAGAAGAGAGAGAAAGTAAAAGAAAGAAGAGAGAGAAAGTAAAAGAAAGAAGAGAGAGAAAGTAAAAGAAAGAAGAGAGAGAAAGTAAAAGAAAGAAGAGAGAGAAAGTAAAAGAAAGAAGAGAGAGAAAGTAAAAGAAAGAAGAGAGAGAAAGTAAAAGAAAGAAGAGAGAGAAAGTAAAAGAAAGAAGAGAGAGAAAGTAAAAGAAAGAAGAGAGAGAAAGTAAAAGAAAAGGGGAAAAAAGAGAGAGAAAAAAAAAAAAAGAAAAAAACAGAGCATTGCCAAAACATTTTATTGATTCTTTATTAAATTTCTGGTGGATAAATTGTTGTTACAATGATAAGCTAGATTACCTCCCTTGAAATGACATGGCGACTTTGAATTCAGCTAATAATCATTCATTTTCTGTCCATCTGTCTGAATCCCTCTAACTCGAGACATATTTGCTCCACATAGACATATTATACCTTTTTGGAATCAGGATGATCCCAGGATTGAAAATTTGCTTTTATTCTAGTGCTTGAACATCCAGCATTTGGATATTTATGTTCAAATGAGGATGGAACAGTTTAAAATATCTCCAAAACTTTATGAACTGAGGAAATCAATTTTTTATCTTCAAAATGCCAAGGTATCAGAATCAAAGTGAGAGGTTTCAGGAGGTGAGGTTTTGTAGTTCCATGGATTTTGTGATTTGAAGAATTCAATTTTCAGCCCAAATCAATCTTTTGGCCAAAATTGGACTTCTAGCCCAAATCAGAATTAAAGTGAAGTTTTGAAGTTCCATCGAGTGAATTGAGGAATTGAAAGTTATTTCTTCAAAATTATCGTTGCTGTTTTTTAAGCTTAGGAGAGAGATGCCATAATAGTCTCCACAGAGTGGTTGACAAATTCCATATTTGGAAGATGCTTTCATTTTCAAATTGCAAACTCCTTTCATTAAATACTAAAATCACAAACCTTTTAACCATCACTCTGATGCTATAAGTAATTAAGTGCAGATAAACTGCCAAAATAAATATCTATAAAAAGAAAAAAAAAAAAAGGTTGTATATTTTACAGTTAAACCAATATTCATTTGGTTATGGAATATGAAATCTTTGTCTGATGGTTAATTGTTCACCCATAATGAGAATAGGATGTAAAAGTTTTAGATAGAGTTGATCTGTAAAGAGATAATATTAATAAAGAAAAAAAGGGAAACTTATCTTAGCCAACTCGTTTCATCCTCTGATGGACTTTGTCAAAGCAAATTTGTCTTGATAGTCCCTCAGAGGATGAAATACACCGGCTAAGTTTTCCTTTTGACTTTATTCAATAGGATGCAAGTAAAAATAAAACTAACCATATACTTCTCAAAAATCTCTTTCACATTGTTTTGCAAGGAAGACTTATTTCTGGCAAGTTCATCAAGTACATTGATGCCATTCTGAAAACAAAACAAATGAAAATACAGAAATATAAAGTCATTATTTCAGAATAACTGAGAAAGAAAATCAATGCAAGTCAGTAGAGTGGAATCTCTGTTCATAAACTTAATTTACTCCAAGTTAATATTATACAAGTTAATTATTAAGGTCTGCTATATTTAAGGGTAAAAGTGCTTAATATCAGGGATAGAGCACATGCAAATGTAAAAGTGGACACCAAGTCTATAGGGTTAATACAAATATAAAATTTGTCACTTAAATAACTGATGTTATTTTCAGCATCCCAATTCTAAAGTTCAGTAGACAGACCATCCAACAATCACTACATCCACTCATCAGGAGATATCAGCAATGGACTTTATTTTCTCATTTTTCTTTTATATCAAGTTAAGAAAAAAAAATGTATGCACTTTTCATTAGTACAAGGTTGATTTTTCTTTTTTTTAATTGTGCACACATGCATGTAATTGCATATTCTATGGAAGAGGGTATGTATTTGATTACAGATAGAGGGTGGTTAGAATTTGGGTGGATATGTATTGGATTGGTGCTCACTTTCATGTAGGGTTGAAATACATTATTAACTAGGTCTAATGTAACATCAAGGAAATCTAATTTTTTTAAAATTAGTGTTGAACTTAACTTTAAGGTGGAGACTTTTAAATTCTCTATGTATTAATTTCCTGATTTTGTCAACTTTATTTTTTGTGGAATTTTTCACCACCATAAGGCCATCATCTCTATATAATCCTATATTATCAATGTTGATCTCTTGGTGGGCACTAAGTTGACTAGTTCAATATTTCCATGAGATCGTTAAACTCTGCTGAGTCTTCCGAACTTGTTGGTTTATTTATCATAATTTTAGTGCCCACCAAGATATCAGCAGAGACCCAGTATTTTTAAAAAAAAACAACAGCAATAAGCATCCCATTTGCCATACATCCCTGATGTCTTGGGAAATCAGGAAACTAAGTTGCAATACAAACGTAGGTGTGTGTGTGTGTATGTATATATATATATATATATATATATATATATATATATATATATATATATACACCCCCAAAAGTATTGGAATAGCAAAGCCACTTCCTTTGTTTTTGCTGTTCATTGAAGACATTTGGTTTTAAGATGGATATGAGACAAGAGTTAAAAATTTCAGCTTTTATTTCCTGGTATGTACATTTAGATGTATTAAGCAACTTAGGATATACCACCTTTTGTTTTAACTCACCCAATTTTCAAGTGAGAAAAACTATTAGATCATGTGACTGACAGGTGTTTCTTGTTGCCTTTTAGATCAATGATTTAAACATTAAGTAGCTGTGAATAACTACTTGTTTTTATTTTTAGTCTTAGTTTTCACCTGTAAATACTGCATTTTTTATTAAGAAGGATAAACCAACATGAAGACAACAAAGCTGTCAATGGAAGAAAAGGAAGCCATTTTGAAGCAGAGAAAAGAAGGAAAATCAATGCGAACCATTGGACAAACATTGGGCATAGGCAACACAACATTTTGGAATGTCCTGAAAAAGAAACTATGAGTGTACTGAGTAACAAGGTTGGCCAAGGAAAACAACAGCAGCTGCTTAAAAGAAACATTGTGAGAGCTGTGAGGAAAACCCCCCCAAAACTACAGTGAGTGACATTACCAACAACCCCCATAATGCTGGGGTGAAGGTTTTACAAGAAGACTGAGAGCAGAAATAGGGAGGACATACCACAAGATGCAAACCATTCATCAACTGGAAGACCAGATTGGAATTTGCAAGAAAGTACAGAAATGAGCAACAAAAGTTCTAAAAGAAAGTTTTATGGACTGATGAGACCAAGATTAATGTCTACCAAAATGATGGAAAGGCCAAAGTGTGGAGAAAGAAAGGATCTATTTATGATCCAAAGTATACAAGTTTATCCGTGAAGCATGGTGGAGGCAGTATATTGGTTTGGGTTTGCATGTTTGATTCTGAAATAGACTCATTCATATTTATTAATGATGTAACTCATGATGGTAACAGCAAGAATGAATTCAGAAGTCTACAGAAAGATTTTGTCTGCTAATTTACAAAGAAATCCATTCAAACTAATTGGGAGGAAGTTTATCATGCAGCAGGACAATGGCCTAAAACATACTGTCAACAAAGCAAAGGATTTCATTAAGGGGACAGTTTTAGACTGGTAAAATCAATCATTGGACCATAACCCAATAGTGTGTGCATTTCATCTCCTGAAAAGGAAACTGAAGGAAGAAATCCTCCAAAACAAACAAGAACTGAAATAGGCTGTGTTAAAAGTTCGGAAAAGCATCACAAATGAAGAATCACAACAGTTTGGTGACGTCAGTGGGTTGCAGGCTTGATGCAGTTATTACAAGTAAAGGTTATGCAACCAAAGATTAAATTTTATTTATTTTAAGACTATCTGTTCCCTTACTTTTGCTCACTTAAAAATACTGTAATCTGATACAAAAGGTGGTATGTCTTAAGTTGTTTAAACCTCTAAATATATTAAAAGAAAATAAAAGGTGAAATTCTGAACTTGTGTCATATTCATCTTAAACCCAAATGTCATCAATGAATAACAAAAACAAAAGAATTGGCCTTGCCATTCCAATACTTTTGGAGGGGATTTGTGTATGTGTGTGTCTATGTATAAATATTGATATGTATTTGGGAAGGAACATTTCTTTCAAGCATTTTTCATTAAAAACGTCTGACAACGAAGATTTAATTAATCTTTTATTGAGTTTTTCCACCATTCTAACATTTTTTCATTTTTCAGGGGTTAAAGAATATAGCAATTGTCTATAGTTAGAATTGTTCTGATTGCATTTCGCTAGTTCTATAGCCATCATCAATTATGTTATTTCAAGGCTGAATATTTATAACATAGAATAGAAATTTAAAATTATCTCATTTGAATAGCTACCTCACCTTACAAGAGCTTCCTTGGAGGATATGTCAACATCATGGGGTTAAAAAATAAAAGTTTTTATTTTTTTTTTTAACTGCTTGGTGTTAACAAATCCTGCAAGGAACCTTTTGTAGGGGTGAAATAGCTATTCAAATGGAATAATTTTGAATTTCTATTCTTTGTAATTTATCTATTTATATATGCTCTGTTATAATAAATACATTGAGCTGTCTTTGTGGATCAGTTTTAATATTTTATATTATTAGGATTCACTTGGATTATATACCTACAGATTATTACTTGTGTATGTGTGTGCATATATATATATACGCATAAACACACATATATACAAACATTATATACACACACACACATGTATTTACTTTAGTATTTAAAGATATTTTTGTATGATTTTGGTAAATATATCTGTTAGAATGAGATGTCAATGTTATTTTCATTTTGGTGCCATCTTGACAACAATTTATCCATCACACACTGTGATAAGAGAAATACAAATGTATGTTGTACCTATAATTTAGAAAAATACCAAAATGTAAAACACTTTGCTAAAAGTCATTAACATAATTGTTGTATAGCAGTATTTAATATGTTATTGCCAATCTATGCTCCAGCATCAACTACTGCTAATTTTTTTTCTCGTCATGAGAGAAATAGGTTTCCTAATCCCTTCATGCAATACACCTGATGATTGTGGGAGAATGGGTCAGCTTAAACAATGCATAATACAGAGTGGTTCAATGTTGTATATGTAAAACACTTTCATACCAAACTTCTAAAAACTGGTTGAAATATCACTGAAACAAATTAGGAATGAACAAATGTATATTTGTTCTAAGGTTTGCCCACTCTGTCCCAAAACAGTTGGTACACTTGCAGACACATTTCATACACTAAATGTAACAACTATTATGGGACAGAAATAGTAAATAAAAAGCCAATGTAAATCTAATGACAAGAAGTGGGTATGATGCAAGCTTACATGGTTAACTGCATAGACATCTGCATTGCAACGCAGAAGGGCCTCCACAAAGCCTGCATCTATTTTGACTGCATTTTGAAAATAAGTCAGCAATGCAATGGAACCATCCTGTAAAAACAAAAATAAAATTAATAGAAATTGATGTCAATAAAAGGTCAGGAATTCTGAATGCTGATTTTCAAGGCAGGATGGATCTCCCTTACAGGAAGATTAGTGCAAAATGATTTTCCCATGTAACCAAGCCAGAAAATCCTTAGATTATAAACACACAGACAGATGGTATAGACAATCTAGGCTTTGAGCACTTTACTGAGTAAGTTTGCTGTTAGATCTTTTTTATCTATCTTTTTTCACTGTTGTTTTTATTCAAGATTTTATATCCGGATAAGAGTTTTAGGTTTTGGCAAGTTGCTTGTTGATTCCATCAATGTTTTTTTTTCCTATACACACGTGTGTGTGTGTGTGTGTGTGTCAATGATTTTATATATACTTTATTTTAGGATATTACATTGAAAACATGTCAAAATCACTAAACAATTGCAGTCGTGTTTTGATTATCAGGTGATTGTAAATTACTGGCAAGTGAACGATTTAATTAGATTTTAAAGCAAAATACAGCCTCTTTTTATGAAAAAAAGAGAAGTGGGTGGGGTCATAAGGTTTGTGGGAATTGCTATGATCAACCAATCAAATATGACCCACATTAAATTTAAATTAAGGGAAGAAGCAAAATTTAAGATATTATTTTTCATAAATAGGTCATGACCCGTATGTTCGAAATCAATGGCAACAACAGGCATTTAACAGGAGCGGATCTAAATGGATACGTATTGTACATATAGACAATGTCATTTCCTAAGACAAAATGAAGTGGTAATCTCACAAAATGCTAAACAAGTTATATGCTTTGTGAGTTTTCTACATAAAAAAACATTTTTATAGTTGATAAATAAATAGCTTCTTTAAGAAACCAGTAAATAATTTAGATCTATAGATTTACTTGATAAATTAATATGCAACTGTTAGCTAAAGATTCTTTATATAAAGTGTTAATAATAATAACCAAAGATTCTTTGAAAGCTGCCATAATAAGAGTAATGTCCAATATGAACCAGGGTCATTTAATTTGAGCATGTAGATGATTTCAATCTTGCATAGAAGCAGTTATTGAAGCTGAAAGTGGCTTTACTGAATAAAATTATAGAAAAGATAATGCATTTTTATGCTAATAACATTTTTGAATAATAAAGTTATGTTATTATATATCTGTTTTTCTACATAGTTATGCTCTCTAATACCTTACACACACTGTGTGTGTGTGTGTGTGTATATATATATATATATATTTAAATTAAAAACCTTAATATTCTATTATAAATTTTCATGTCACAAATCCTTGTCTCATTGTTGGTGTGAACTTTTAAAGAGATTCAAATCTGAAACCCAAAATAGTCATCCAAAATTGGTTTCAGAAAGCAAGTTTGTTTCAAGAAGCAGAAATAACAGATATAACATCCAGCATTGAAAGAAAGAAAAGTACTTGCTCAGTAAATGTACAAAAAAAAAAAAAAAAAAAAAAAAAAAAAGTCATTAACCTTTACATCTGGTTGGTTGACATTCAATCCAGCATTCCTTAACAAATAGACGAGTTTGGTTGCTTCAGCCACGCGTGACGGATTCTCCAATAACCCAGCAATGAGGACATTAAAAAGATCATCCTGAAAGGGAAAAAAAAAAAAAAATACAGAAAATAATCCAAGGATTTTCTTTAAATGCAAAGTAATAAAAGGTCTGTGTAGATGGCTTATATTAAGCCATTTTTAATTTCTCTCTTCCTAGATTTGGTTGTATGATTTTAATCTAACTTCGTATTGGAAGGTGATAAATAGCTCAAATGTATATTTACTGCCCAGCACAAGTATTGAACTGATAGCCTTCAGCTAATGTAAACTTGTGCTTTAGTAAGTTCAAATAGGTTCTGCCCATTGAGTTTGATAGAAACTTATGGTTTTTCCACTGGGGGAAATAAAATCTATTTGCTTGGTGAAGTTATATCAGATAAGATCAACAGAAGGGACTTTACTCTGCATTTATAAACAGATGTTCTCTTTTTAATGGGTAAATTTTACAATATAATCGATGGTGATGTTTTTGGAAGAGTTTGTTATTAAAATAATGTTATTTGTGATATACAGGGGGATTGAGAATTACCTCCCTATTTTATGTATGAGTGGCCAACCAGGAGTCCTGACTTAATACCCTGTGACTTCTTTCTTCAGAGTTGGTTAAAGGAGCAAGTCTACTACTATATCAAACCAAAACTTTGGAAGAACTTGAAGGGTGAATACAAGAAGTTATGTCTTTCATATTACAAGAGTTCATGGGGAAATCAGTTGACACGATTCCTGGGTGGCTCAAGAAGCTGGTGGCCAAAACTTATGCCCATATCAAATAATGCTTTCCTCTCATATCCAGTTCTTGTAAAAATTATAGTTAATACATAAATTATAAGTATTTTAAAATGGTGAGTTACTTTTCAATCATCCTGTAGAATCATCAGTCAATGAGGTGAAGTACTTCAAATATGTTTTAAGATCCACTTCATCTGGTCTCAAATTATCCCTGTAATTTCTCAAATTTGGAAATTTTCATGCAGAACTCCCACCAAGTATTGGTGTGTTGAGCTTGCCAGAATGTCTTCATAGTCTGCATTTTGGCAATTGGTGCATGGCTCATCTCCTATTCTTGAGCCAAGTGGAATTATAAAAAAAAAAAAAAGACATTCAACTTCTCAATTCAGTCAGTACTCATCTCATATGTGCATTTTAACATCAAAAAAGTTTTTGGATTTCTTTTTCCTATCAAGCCCCCTCTCTGATGATGTTCTCCCTCTTGTGGGGATTTGCCATAGAACAGTCTCATTGATGAACATAACAGTGGTTACTCGGATCTCATTGCTGGTGAGAAAGGTTTCACTGTATAGCCCACTTTCAAGGACTTCACCTTTCCACTTCACTCGGCCATTTGCCACTCAAGGTCCTTGCAAGAACAGTAAGGTTTTTTTGGACCTTGTTTGATGTTACCTTATTATTGTTGGTTATGAAAGGGTCCTTCAGGCTCCAAAAAAATGTAGGTCAGCTACTGGTGAGGGATTTTGCAACAACAATGCTAATGCTGTGGAGGTATGGTAGAATAATGGATAGCAGCTCTGACTGAGGAAATGGAGAGCTGAGTTTGAATTCAAGTTGAGCTTGTTACATTCATTTATGTGTAAATATGTTTGGGAAAGGTATGAATCCATCTCTTCTCCCTCGCCTAACTATGGATAAATAGCATAGATGGTAACCTGTCTAGGAGAAGGACAACTTTGAATTCAAAACCTCAAACTATGCCTCCCCAACCTGCACTGCACTTGGCCAAGCATAGTGAGTACAGCTCAACCCTTGAAGACATGGTCCAACAGGAGGAAGTCCTGTATTTGGATGTTAATGTATTATTTATTAGTAACTATTAAAAGATGTTTTTTGCTATTTCAACAATATTTTTTTTTTTTTATTACAGCAAGGTTCACCCCTTACAAGGCCCAGGGGCCACTTGAGGTAGAGGGTTATTTTTGGAGGCCATTTGTATGTATAGGAATGGAAGATAATGGTTAACCATAGTCTCGAACAGGTTAAGATTGTAGCGATCGGGGGAAATATGCTACTGGGAGTCAGGAAGAAACTGCTCGGGTGAACTTATTTCTCATTGGTGGAATACAGGAGGAGTGTGGGTGGTTTGCTACTGTGTAAGTGGCATGGCATGCTCTTGCTGTGAAGGTTTGCCTTGGTGACACCATGGAGCATAGTTCATTCAAGCACTTTCTGTGAAAGTAGTGGTAGAGCAGTGAGAGACTTGGAACATCCTGCCTGTGAGAGAGAGAGAGGCTGAAAGATGGAGAATAATTCGTCACCCACAAGGGTGAGATGCTTTTGAACTCTATCAAGGCTGAAGAGTGAGGTCTAGGCAGCCCCCGCCAATATGACAACAGTACTCCATTTTGAGCCTGATCTCAATCTTGTAAAGGTAGAGGATAACAGGAGGAGTCAGGTACTTACTGGAGCGGTACAGAGAGCCGACCATTTTTCTTGCATGCTGAGCAATGGATTGTATGTATGAGTTCCACTTCAAGTTGGGTATGAGTTTGAGGTCCAACAGTCTTTCAAGGCATGGTGCTTCTCTGAACGAACCTCTGTTCATCCTGATTCGTGGTAGTTCAAGGTCAGATCAGCAATGATGGGATGTAACTAGCTTGGTCTTCGAGACATTGAATGTAAGCAGCCAGTTTTTACCAGATTGGGTAGTTTTTTCAATATTAGAAGTGAGATAAGTTGCCAAACTCTGACCATCAAGAGTTTCAGAGGTGCAGCCATATATAGTTGTATCATTGGCATAGATGTTTACAAATGATCTGAGTATATTCTTAGGCAGATCATTTATGTAGATCAAAAAGAGGATTGGTTCAAGTGACCCCTGGGTGATGCCTGCATTGACCTCTAGGGCTCTGGAGGATTGGCCATTAATAATGACCTTCAGGAACATACCTCTAGGAAGAATTTTATGATTGAGAAGATCCTTCCAGTGATACCATAACTGGAGAGCTTGTGTAGTAAGCCTTTGTACCACAGCTTGCCTTTGAGATATCTAATGCTCTGGTCCTTGAGGTGTGTTTGTCATCAAGAGCCTCACTGATTCTGTGAGTGATGGTAGTTAGGATATCGGCAGTGGATCGGGCCAACAAACCCATACTGATCATTGCTGAAGAGATTGTTCTTTTCTAGGTGCTAAACTATCTTCTTATTGACTGTGGCCTCAAAAAGCTTACTGATGATACTGAGAAGACTGATGAGTCAGTACTGGGAGGGGGAAGATTGCATGCCCGCATTCTTGAAAACCAGGCATATGCTCGACACTTTTCACAGGCTTGGGAAGGAGTTCTCTTTCAGACATCAGTTGAATAACTTTGCTAGGATTGGGCATAATTCCCAGTTGATGTTCTTAAGGACAACCACTGGAATCTTGTCTGGACCACTGGCTTTCTTAGGGTCAAGGCCTTTGATAAGTCTACAGACTTCTAGCAATTTTCTGAAACCACTTGGTTTCTGGATTTCTCAATAAAAAAAAAAAAATTAAAAAATATACTTTAAAGTTGTCAAACACAAGCATTTGACATTAAAAATATAAAAATATTAATTTATCTCTGCACCACGCAAATCTTTTTACTACCTTCACTCATAGCAATGTTTATTCTTTTAAAAACCAATGATTAGAATTGGAATAAAACTTAATCATATGAAAATGAATTTATATATTTTCTTTGTTCTATACTTTAATGTTTATACACCAATTCAAACACCAATATTTAAAAAATAATTGTGGAATTTTTTTTAATTAAAATAAAAAAAATTCCACAATTTTTTAAATATTGGTGTTTGATGATTTGTATTAAGCATGATTAGTAAACAGTTTTCACTTAATAATAATATCATCAAAACCACTGAAATTAATACAGAATTTTAAAACTTAATAAATTTTTCAAATTAAAATTTTTAAAAAGATAAAAACAATTCATTGTTCATCAAAAAATTGTTTTTGTAAAACAATTAAAATGTTTTTTAATAAATAATCTCATATGGTTTCATTGCATTTTTTATTTCACAATTCAGAGCAGATTTAAGGTAAATGATTTTGTTTGACAAAAACAAATTGATGATTTAAATTCTCCAAGTAGCGCCCTGCTTTTAACTAAATACAAAGATCCTGGAATTTTAATTTCTTGAAATTTCATTAAGTAACAGATGCAAAAAAAAAAAAAAAAAAAAAAAGAAATTTTTTTTTTTTTTTTTTTTTTTAAAACCAAGATTTTTCCCAAAAGAATATATTTAAAAAATAATTTTTAAAATAATTTAATTCATTTCCCATTCTAAGCTTTGCCCCTCCCTCTCCCCACTAATGCAAGAAAAACAAGATTTTAAACCCAAATTTCAAACATGCTAGAAAAGATTAAAAAATTTAATAAAATAATCAAAAACAATATTTTGTTCTTTCCTCTTAACTATTATCATGTTGAATGTGACTTCATTTGCTATACAATCCTGCCACTGATGGTGACTGATCTCTGAACAATGTTTGAATTTCATAGTTGTGTTAGCATATCCTGCTATGGCAACAGAAAAACAACATTGTGTGAAATTAACAATAAGGATACTGCAAGTGAGAGGCTTTGAAAAAGAATGCAGTGGAAAGGGAAAGTAATATTAATAATGCAGCATACATTATTAATATTGTTAATAAACATTTTGATGATAAAACTTTGTTTTTATCAAGTTTGGGGCGTTTTATCATCATGCTCTGCTCTTTTTTTAGATAAATAGAGGTACCTCCAAAAGTTGGGTCTTTAACATGCTACAATGGAAGACAGAGAAGAAACTATATAAGCATTTTATTCTCTCTATTGTTATTTTAATAGATAATAATTGAATAATATACATGGGTTGTCTGTCATGAGGTTAATTATTTTCTTAACAGATTAAAAGTAATCAGTTCTGAAAAATATATATATAAAATAAATAAAAGACAAAATCAGACAAATTTGGCTAGATTAAGATTTTTTTTTTTTTTTTCAAATCAAATATTGAAACAATCAAAATTAAATCTTCTGCAGTAAAAGATCATTTCATTAAATTCTACAAAGTTCATGTTGGGATTTGCTTGGTGAACTTAAACAGAGATCTGATTCTATCCACAAACAGTAAGAATACCATAAAGCAGTGATCCCTGGAATTTTTTTTCTCTGAGTAGCATTTTTGCAATGAAAATTTGATCACACCTCACCAAATTTTATGTGATAGAAAGTACATAAAAAAAAAACAAAAAAAAAAAAAAAAAAAAAAAAAAAAAAACAGAGCAGGTTAAAGGGAGATAACCGTGGATTCGAGGTTGGAACATTATCATTGAAAACTCTCTCCTTCAATTTGTGGACCCTAGTGACTATATTCTTAATATTTAATATAATGCAAAAATATCACAATGATAAAATCAGTCAATAATTAGTTATACTTGGACTCATGCATGCAATTACAAGTAATTCACAATAATATTTTAAATTTTGAAATTATTTTTGGCATATGAATTTTTTTTTAAACAATTTCTAAATCTTTGCTTGTCTTTCAATCATTCAGCCTCACCTGCTATCCTCTTTCACCTATGAGGTATGTGCACTGTTTAGGAACAACTACCATAGAGAGATCCTGTGAGTAACAAGGAAATTTATACATAGAATCAGAAAGTGAGAACTGAAAGAACTGATACTGAGAAAAGAGGGCTTTGAAAATTTAAGACTCACAGAGCAGATTGAAGGTAGGGAAAAGCAGTAAGTAATCTACATAATGAGTTTGTGTGAATGGATAATAGAACAGAGACAATGAGGGCAACAAGGTAGGAAGTTGTGGAGAATCATGATCAGTCTGTGCTGATGGGACATAAAAGAAGAACTTGCTTACCTGTTGTTCGGATATCAATGTTTCGCCATATAGAATTTCTTTTACTTTTTCTGTGTTTACCTGTCTTACAGATGCATAGAGTTCCTAGAAAGGAAAAATAAAACATTTTTCAGTCAAAAAGGCAGCAGAAATTTGTAAAGTTGAAAAAGCGTGACACACTGACATTTGCATTTATTACATTATATATAATCATTTCACCCCATGCAAGGCAGTAAAGCCACTAAAACACAAGGATGTGAAAGAATAAGAAAAAAAAAGAAACATTATTAAGGAGCAAGAACAATAGAAGAAGAGGAATCAAGAAGTCAGTAGGTAACAATTGACATTGCATTTAAATTTCTGAAGCTCAAAGTTGGCTGGAAAGCATGAAGAGTTCCAAAAGCAAGAATTGTGAGAAAAGAAACTGTTAGTATAGAACTTACAGTTCCATCTAGTCAGCTCAACTGTAAATTGATGAGACCTAGCTGCCAATCTAGTACTGCACTTAAATTCATAGTCTAGATACCATAGCAAAGAGGTCATTTGAACAATTACCATAAAAGTATTTATAGGAAAAGCACAGGGAAGCTACATTACAGCAATAATGAAAGTGATTGAAGCTGAGGTGCCAGCTCAGGACCAATAATATTGCTGATTCTTTAGATTTTATCAAGCGTCACTATATATATAGCAGGAACACTGGACCATATGTGGCAGCAATATTCAAAGCAAAGAGGAATGGTAGGCTTATAAATATATAAGATAGTTTCTGGAGAGAAAAATTGTTGAGTGAGTGAACCAACTTTCCATCAGCAGACAGCAATTTTGTTTAATGTTTCCATTATTTTTCGCTATATTCAATCCATTTAATAAAGTTTTTAGTCCTATTCTTTACTATCTTTGACAGACTCAGCTCAACAAAGTTATTTCCTATTTATAAAATTTATATTATAATTATTTGGAAATATTAATTATCACTAAACCTAATTATTATTATTAAAGTATTATCAATTTTATGCCACTATGGTTGATGGAGAAGATTGCAGATAAGCCAATGATTCTTCCTTATTAATTTTATTTTCTTAAAAAAATTCAGGGAAACAATGCTATCATTAGAAGTTAATATACTGATAGTTGTATCTTTGAATCCTCTTTTGTTAATTTATACTGAAAAATATAATCAGAAATTGTTAGCCAAATTGTACTGGAAATAGCTTTATTTCAAAGTTAGAGGAATTTAATGATGTTAAGAAAAATTGCACTGTTGTGATTGCAAAAACAGAAACTGAATTAATATAACATAGAATCTTTAGTTAAGTGGATAACTAAATTACTGTATATTGTTATTTCTGAAATAAATACACACACCTCAATGAAACAATGAAGTCATATCATAAAACACCTAGAGCAAAAATCAAATTAAAATAGCATTTGTGTAACAATTACAATTGAAAATTTGAATATAATTTTACAATAACATTAAAAATTAATTCAAATTGTAATGCAAATATAGTTTCAGTTTCACAAATTTACCAAATTTAGTTGCAAAACTATTTGTAAATCATGCAAATAATTATGCCTTCTTAGCCTAAATGGATCATATTTATGATAGAAAATACAAATCAATCTTGAGGCAAAATTTAAAATTGCCCACAGCAATAAAATTTAAACTTTTTTTGTTTGGATGAAATTAACATAAGAAACAGTTTAAGAATTAATTATGACTGGAAAAGAGTAGAATTGTTAAATTTGAAAATACTTTTTTAATCATTGTAAGGCAATAAAGCCACTAAGACAAGAGGTTAGTGAGTGTGAATAGGAATTACCATTGTAAAGTTGCCTCCCTGTGCCTTTTCTATAAATACTTTCATGGTAATTGTTCAGACGAGCTCTTCACTATGGTACCTAGACTTTTTGAATTTAAGCGCTGTATTAGACTGGTGTCAAGATGTCATCAATTTACAGTTGAGCTGGCTATATATAGCCGTAAGTTTTATGATAACAGATCCTTTTCTTGCACTTCTTGCTTATGGAACTCCCTTCTGACTCCATGCTTTTCAGCCAACTTTAATCTGCAAAAATTTAAATGCAATGTCAATCACTATCTATTGCCCTCCTAATTACTCACTTCTCTTCCTGCTCATTAATATTTCTGTCTAATTCTTCCACACCCTGTAACCGCTTGTGTCTTAGATTTACTGCCTTGCTGATATATATATATATATATATATATATATATTTAATTTCAATTATAGGTGTAATTATAATTTATAAATTCATGAATCAATCATACAAAAAAAACAAATATAGAGGTTAATGATTTAAATGGCTTATTACCAAGAAGTAAAACAAGAACAAATCTATTTCCATACCTGAGGACGTCTGTAGGAACAGACGAAAGCTCGTAAAAAATTAAAAAGACCTTATGCAACTGGAATTTATAAACAGGGATCATATTATTCATATAGAGGTTCAGGGTTGGTGTATCTTATTGATATTGTTTGCGAAAATGTATTCTCGCCATTTAAATCATTAACCTCTATATTTGTTTTTTTATGAATAATTCATGAATTCATATATATATATATATATATATATATATATATATATATTGGTAACATCAAGCTTCAGAGTAAAGAAATCACATTAAAGAGGAAAAAAAAAGATAATTTTTTTAATCATTTCATTCCAAGCAAGGAAATAAGGCCACTAAATAAGGCGCAAGGGGTGATTGAATGTGAAAGAATATAAGAAAAAGAAAACATTAGAACAATGGAATGGGAATTAACAAGATAGAAGATAAGAATTGACATTGCATTGAAATTTTTGAAAATCAAAGCTGACTAGAAGGCAAGAAGCCAGAAGAGAATTCCAGAAGCAAGTAAAAGAAACTGTTAGTATAGAACTTATGGTTAAATCTAGCAATTTCAAGTGTAAAATGATGAGACCTAACAGCCAATCTAGTACTATGTTTAAATTCAGAAAGTTGAGGTACCATAGAAGAAAGCTCAGAACAATTATGATTTATGCAAATTGTTTATATTTTGTATAGATCAATCCTCATTTTAACCATTAAAAACATCAATGGTTGAATAAAGAATAAGAATTTATGAATATAAAATATATAGTGTAGCAATATCCTTTCTCATACATCCTTCCTTGATAGATACTTTTTCCTTTTAATGACCATGGTTTCTCAGGAATCTTGTCTCCAGCCCACCTTTGAATTGACAAATATAAAATTTTGTTAGTGTTTTTTAGATAGCTGTAAGAGTCTTTTGAAAAAACTGACCACCCAAAAGCTGTCTGGATAGTACCCATTTCTGGTTGGTAGATGGGTGGTGGGTTCCCCAGCCAGTATCCATATAATGAGTAGTCAGTGAAAGGATTGCAGTCAGTGAAATGGCCAGCAGTCAGTGAGCGTGATAGAGTCCTTTTTCCATGGCTGGAAGTTAGTGAGATACCAGAAGTTCAGTTTCTTGAAGCAGAAGGAAGACATTGCTGATTAAGTAAGAAATCCCAGTTTTTTTGCTGCTTCCTAGCTAAACAAGTGTCTTGAAAAGTATTTGCCATTATTCATTGGTAATGTCAATCACGGCCATGTGGAACATAGCTAGAGCCTGGTGTATTTGCATATGGTTAACCTTGGAATTGCATCATCACAATAGTGCATAGTGTCAGGAGTAAAAAAAAAAAAAAAAAAAAAAAAAAAAGAAACAGAACTAAGATATAAATATTGTTAAATATTGAAGAATTGATATAGATTTTTCAACAATTTTACAAGTAAAATATTTGTGGCTTTTTTTTTATAATGGTCCTGTAGGAAAAAAAAAAAAAAAAAAAAAAAAAAAAAAATCAATTTCAGGCAGTGTTAGTGTAAGAAAATGTTTTCAGCAGAATTAATGGCCACTGTGATAAATACTGGTTCTATAAATTCTAATTCTCATGATTTTATCGTTACAGCCTACCATACAATTGAAAAAGGAATTTTTCTGTTGGAATGATTAGCTAGATATTTTTTCTAGAAACATTTCACTCCCAATCAAGGCAATAAACCCACTAAGGCACAAGGAGTTACTGAGTGTGAGAAAACAGTAAAAGAACAAGAATTATGACCTTTAACTGAAAATATTGCACAAAATATGCACATTTTTATTTCATTTAGCCCCAAAAGGTCTATTTTGATCATTTTAAGTATTCACAAGTGGACTATTGCCCTCATAATATTTCAGCTGTAGGGTCCTCTAGTGTTCTTAAATGATATACAATTCAGCCAAAATGTAAGAAAAATACATTTTCTTCCAAAATTCCATAAATTTCTAGTCGCACCTGAATGAATGAAACAATTTTAAATTGTTTTTTCTTTTGGAACAAAACCACATTTAAGTAACACAGAAATACAACCTACTTTAAATGGAGATTATAGAAAGTAATATTTTAACACTCATAAAAAAGCTTTTTTTTATCTTTAAACTACCACTGGTAAAAAAATACATACATAATTGCAGTGATTCTATGGTTTCATACTCCATGTTTCAAGGAAAATAAATGAAGGCATTACTTTCAGAGCCCCCCCTCCCTCGACATTCACCTTGAGGCTTCCTTATATATAACTAGCTTAAAAACAGCCCTATCAAGCAACATTTAAGCTAGTTCCTGATTGGGCTTTTATCAGAATAAGTAGGGAGGAGTAGATGCGATACAGATAAACTACAGAAGAACTCAAAATTGATCATTGCATTTAAGTATTGCATTAATATTTAAGCTTACCTTATAAAAGTTCAACAATAATTCTTCCGTGTCCACATAATTTAAAGACTATTTGATGTACGTAGGTCCTTACTTTATGTACAAACAATTATTTTTTATTTCATGTGTGATTTTTGCTAGATTTTGCTATTAATTTCAATTGTGCCCAGATTTATTTAGAAAAAATATATAAATTTCTTAAAACAATTGCAATAATGAAAACTTGGGAATCAAAATAGTATATGTTGGGTTACAGCCTCTAGGAGTAAAGTTGAAAAAGTGTGTCACAGTGACACACTGACATTTGCATTTATTATATAGATTAATACATGTAAATGTTTGTCCTGCTTCCTCTAGCTCTACAAATGTGATTCCATTACATATCAGGGTTGAGAAGACAGAATACCATTTGCATAGTCTGCCGAAATAGCCTATTCCCCATATGATGCAAAAAAGAATTTTTTATTTTATAGATAGATAGATAGATAGATAGATAGATAGATAGAATCAAGGGTGAGCAATGGATTAAAAACTAATGACCACTTCGACATCACAAAGGGATCATTGGACTCTGCAGAATCTTCTTACCTTATAGGTCTTTTTATATTCTACAATCTTACAGCATATCACGAAATTAGTATAACTGACATTGGATTGTATAGAGATGATGTGCTTATGGTTATAAAGAATTCTACAAACTTTAAAATTGATAAAATTAGAAAACTATTATACAGGGGATTTAAATGCCTGAACTTGAAAATTACTGAAAGTACTAAATTGAAAAAGGTGAACTTCCTTGATATAACATTAGATTTAATGAATAATGTATACATATCTTATAAAAAACCCAATACTAACCCTTTGTATATACACCATAAATCTAATCATCCTCCATCTACAATTAAATATATACCTTTCTCTATCGAAAAGAGAATAAGTACAAATTCAGCAAATGAGAAAATTTTCTATGAACATAGTAATTTCTATAATAAAGCTCTAAAGGATAGCATATACAAAAGCCCAAAACTCAATTATATAAAAAATTAAAGTGGAAACAATAGTAAAAAACAAAAGTAGAAAAATCATTTGGTATACCCCCCCCCATACAATCAAATGGCAAAAAACAAATTAGGACAAAAATTCCTTGCATTGATCATTAAACATTTTCCTAGAGACAGTAAACTCAGTACAATTTTTAATAAAAATACCCTAAAATTAGGTTACAGTTGTACTGAAAACTTAGAAATAATTATTAAGAAACATAATGCTAATATCTTGAGTAAACACTTAGACCAAAATCCAAAAAATTTAGAGTATAATAAAAAGAAATGAAGTTAAGGAAAAATTATGTAATTGCAGAAATGCTCAGAACTGTCTGCTTAATAATAAATGTTGCACTGAATCATTAGTTTACCAATGCAATATCTCATCTATTGAGGATGCAGACAAAGTTAAAGTATACATTGGATTCACAAGACATGAATTCAAAAGGCATTGGAACCAACATTAAAGTTCTTTTAAAATAAGTAAATACCAAAATCAGACGTCCCTATTGAAATATTTCTGGCACTTAAAGGAAGCCAATAAAACACCTACTGTAAAATGGAAATTAATAAGAAAAGGACTATTTAGGTCATTAAATGACCCATGTCCTTTGTGCATACATGAGAAATTATACATTAAGTTTATGAAAATAAAAATTTACTTAAAGAAATAAAATAACTATTTTTGCAGACACTGTCAAAGATTTTCCTTAAATAATGATTAAATGAAAAAAAAAAAAAAAAAAAAAAAAAAAAAAAAATGAAAAATGCATATCTATACTTGATCTGTGGATAATAATTTTCAGATAAAGTAATTCTAATATGTGATTTAAAAAAGTATAGTCTATTAGTAATTAGAATTAGGAATAATAATTTAAAATTATATTTTAATACGTGCTCATATGACCCTTTCGAAAAAAAAATCTTTTTGTATACAATTATAAATTTAATGGCAAAATAAAAATGTCAAAAACCTTTTGTCATCATTTGTTGAACGGGCACCCCTACCCTATCTTAACTTAACCTCATTTGTAAAGTAACTCATATTTTGATACACAGGTTATCGGTGAAAATGAATACCCTACCACCCTTTATTAAAATGATTGAATTTCCTATAACATTAGCAACTAATATCAAGAATGTATGTGCTTATAAACTCAGTAAATTTCAAAATAAGTTATTCCAAAAATCGCTTGAAAATGAAACAATACTAAGGATTTTAATTTAATTCTGTAATTGAATTTAAAGTTTTAATGTGTTTTTGAAACATGGTAATTCCTGTGTAACGATGGGACCATATTTTTAAATTAGTAAATTTTATATATATATATATATATATAATGTGTGTGTGTCATCAGTATTTTGGCAGAAAGTTTTAACCTTTGTTATACCTTAAACATCCACCTTTGACTTTCAGAGCAAGTCACGTATAAGGTAATAATTTTAATTTACGGCATGAATAAAGTATGATTGTACTTTTAAATTGTTATCTTGACACACTACACACTACAATATAAGCTTGAACGTTTACAAGAATTAATCATTTTTTTTTTTTTTTTAACTAAGACTTACAATGAAAGCTTACCAAGAAATTATTTTAATTTCAACAATGATTAGTACTAAATTTAAAAAATAGGATTTGTTTTATTTTATTTATATATTAAGATAACTGTCTTATTTGTAATTTTTTTTTTTTTTTTTTTTTTTTTTTTAAAATCGGTATCATCCCATACAAAGCAGTAAAGTCACTAAAACACAAGGGGTTACTGGGTGACGAAGAATTATGGACAGAAACATTAATAATAAACAGGAGGACAGTAGATAGTGATTGAAATTGCATTTAAATCTTTGCAGATTAATGTTGGTTGGAAAGCATGGAGCTGGAAGGGAGTTCCAGAAGCAAGAAGTGCGAGAGAAGAAACTGTTAGCATAGTATTTGCAGTCACATCTCAACTGTAAATTGATGAGATCTCGATGCCCGTCTAGTACTGTGCTTAAATTCAAAACATCTAGGCACCATAGTGAAAAGCTCATCCAAACAATTACTATTAGTATTTATAGAAAAGACACAAAGAGGCAACCTTAGAGCAGTGGGTAAGTGACTGAAGCAGAGCTGCCAGATCAAGACCAATAATATTGCTGATTCTTCTTTGAAGTTTATCAAGGAGCTCAAGGTAAATAGCAGTAGCACCAGACCATGTGTGGCAGCAATATTCTAATCATGGATGAATGGTAGACTTGTAGATATGTACCTAAAAAAAGGTTACCTTAAAAAAGGAAAAAAGCGATACATCTATCTCTATATAAAATTCTGTTACTCCCATTAAATCTGCCCCACACATCCTCTAAAATAGAAATACATTGACCAACTGAAACCAAATTTAGGGGGAAAATACAAACAGGTAAAGGGATACAAAGTACATTTGTCTTACTTGTAACTTAGTACAATAAATTTTCATTCATATTTTTTGGAAAAATGAGGTTTTATTATTTAACATACAAAATACTTCCACTATTTTAAAAACAATTTAATGATTAAAATAAATACTTATTGAATAAAAACACAATATTGTTTTCTGCATATCTTTTCTATAAGTTTTTTATATACAAGAATCTAGTTTCCAGTTCACTTTGCATTTGTAAGAACTATAAATGAATTACAAGGCCAAATGCTTTAAAAAAAAAAAAAAAAAAAAAAAAATTGAAATTTGGCTCCAGAAATAAATATTTATGCATGGTCAGTTGTATGTTGCAGGCTCAAGAGTAAGAAATCCTAAGAATTTACTCTTTGCTGTTGAAAAGGAAAAAAATAAATTTTATTAAAAATATTGTTTACCATGAAGTCCTATAAAATTGAACAAATTACAAAACCTTGAAGTAGTGTTTTTGTCAAAGCATTTTTCCAAACAAATCAGTTTCCATCAGTTGGTTTGCAAAATTAAATGAAACATACAGTTCATAACTCTTGACAAAAAATGTTAGTGATCAAAAATACTAAATACTGTGAGGATTTCAACAGATGTCAGCAAATTGCAAGAAAAATTCTGGTCAGTTTAAAATGCATTTAAAAAAAAAAAAAAAAAAATGAAAATTTTAAAGCTTTTATTCTAGTTTTAATTCCAAGAGAATCAATTAAATTTAATAGTTCAAATAAGCAAAATACTCAACCTGAATTTAAATTGATTGGAAACGTTTTTTGTCTCCTTATCAGTAAAATCTATAAATTTGTTCATATTGACCGATCTGTCAACACAATTCTCTTTATTAAAAAAAAAATCCTTCAAAAATGAAATATACTTTTCTGAAACGTTATTTGAGAAAAATTAACTAATTTAAAATTTAATTACTCTGATTTGAAACAAATATTACTTAATCTGAATTTAAAATATTGCAGAAAAGTTTTTTTAAAGATGGAGGGAGTATTTTTTCATGTGTCCATTGACAACCTGATTTTTGGGAAATTTAAGTTCAAAATTATATTACGGATATAATGTGAATACTGATTTTGATTTAGATTTTATTTTTTAACTATCTAGTAATCTTAAAAATTTGAAATATTTTAAGCATTTTAATATTTCATTGAATAAATAAAAGGTACTTTGCCTTTTATTGCCTTTCATATGAAGATGTTTAAGAAAGAAATGTTAGATAATTACCAAGAAAATTTTAAATTTACAATTAGGAAGCTTTCTGATAATGTCTTGTACGGATGTCTGTATTGACAAAAGAGAGTACATTGGTTGAATTACGTAGGTCACTTTGTTCCATTTCTACAGAGTCATTTGCAAGACATAAAATCAGGTGTTGTCATGGAAAAAAATTGGTTTTCTTCAACTGACCAATGTCAGATTTCCTTGTAACATTTTTCTGTTTTCAACAAAAGTTCTTTTTGCTGCTTCACCATGCCATTGTACAAAATGCTGTCAATTGCCATCAATATAGAAGCCATTTTTCATTAAAAAACAAAAAAAAAAAAAAAACAACACCAAAGAAATGAACTTTTATTTTTCTTTCCCCAAGATGTTTTCTCCAATACTCTCATTTATGTTATGAAGTTCTTGGAACCAACATTAAGTTACACATTTCATTGAACAGCGCCTGGGAAAATACTTCCACTGCTATAAATCCCAGTTTGAACTAAGAAAAAAAAAAAAAAAAAAAAAAAAAAAAAGTACTTTTTCTTTTCATTGTTTACTTTCAAAGTAAACAATGACAGAGAAAACAAAAACAATTAGCAAATAAATAATGAAATTTGAGCTTTAAAATATTTAATTTTTTTTTTCTTTTTTCAAAATAACAAAAATTGATTATTTTTGCACTATTTTGAATCTTTTCTGTTAATTCACCCCAAAATAAAAATAATTTTTATATTTCCATTGCACTCCAGTTGGGTTGACTTTTGCAAACAACCCAAATATGGGTGACTCAGGTGTGGGGGTCAACGTTAGCACTCACCCCGATAAACAAGCCAAAACAGATTTTTCTTTCTTTTTTAATTTGTAAAAACTTCCTTCCTCAAATATCATCCACACTTATGAAATGTGAAGAACTCCTTGATTTTTGGAAATTTTTCATTCTAAGGGTTGGGGTTGTTGTGAGGCAAGCTAAATAAATTTTGATTTGAAATTTATAATTTCAAGAGTGCCAAAAAAAAAAAAAAAAAAAAAAAAAAAACAAACTTTGATTTAAAATTTATAATTTCTTGGGGTGAATTAATATTTGCGATAAGTAACTTTATATTATTAGGGGTGAATTAACAGAAAAGATCTTATATTTCTGCCAATACTAAGGCAGTGACAGACTAGGTTGAAATTTTCCCAGTCAAAAGGACCCACTTAATCCCAAAACACTTTGATGAACAAGGAACTGAGGATATATACCAAAAGAAATTATAGTATCAAAGAAACCTTATTTAAATCTCAGAATTTATACAATATTTTTTAGTTTTTACATTTTTTGGTTATTTCTAAAGTGATGGAACATCACTTTGGAGCCCACTGGGAAATTTCCTGTTATCCTGGTGGGCCAGTCTGCCACTAAGGCATTGTTAAATTTGGCACTTCAAACAAATTCTGCATACCCAACAATAATTAACCCTCTTGTTACAAATCACACTTTTTTTTTTTTTTCTTTACATAAACTCTTGAGTACTTCTTTCAGATTTTAGAATCTGGAAAGAAGGCCAAGTGAGATTCTGAAAAGCTATTGGTTTCCAAAGACCGAAATAAATCATCTCAAATTTTGAAGTTAATATCAGTTTTTACTTACAGAAAAAAAAAAAGTTGTAATGAATTGCATTTCTTCAATGATATTTTTTGTTTTATTTAGAATATACATTTGTTTCAAAATGCAAAGGTAGGTTCAGAATATGAGGATAGTGCAAAAATGTGATGGAGAGATAAAAATCCGTGTTAAGTATGCAGATTTTCTTTGAAATAGTTTATAAAAAAAAAAGAAAAAAAAAAAGGGGGATTTTTTTAAAACTATGAAAATATTTTGCCACGGAAAAAAAGAAGGAAATGAAATTGAATTTTCCTTTCGCCTGGCAGATTAAACCTACAGCGCCAACAAAATTCTTTATTAAAACGTTTCACAGACCAAAATCTAAATATCCGGAATTTATATTCAACGATAAATTAAGAAACGTTCTTCAAGTGACTTATGTGGTTAGACGACTCAAGAGTTTCGCCTCAAAATGCTCATCAAGATGTTTGATGATAAAAAATTTAACTTATCAGATCTCATTTTTAAATTTTACTCTTTCACATTGAAAATTTGAAATTCTTAATGCATATTCGAGTTTCGTTAGAAAGGTCACAAGGTTTAAATTTAGAACCAGTTCATTTTTTCTACCTGACGAGTGGAATGAATAATTTCATTACAAAAAAAAAAAAAAAAAAAAAAAAAAAAAAAAACGGTTCGTTTAAGAAACTCCGGTGTCGAGGTGCTGAATTAAGATGAGCTAAGTGACAAATGTTGTCATTTCATCATTATTGCAAAACCGTATCAATTATTTGATTATTAAATTAAAAATTATAGATTTTTTTTTTTTTTTTTTTTTTTTTTAGGAAAATAAATACGTAATTTTCACGCATTTTACTTCTTTCTTAGTCGGAATTTATTAAAGACCCAATTTCATTGCAATATTTAAGAATAAAGAAAAAAATTTTTATGATTAATTTTTTTTTAACCTTCAATAAGAAACTATATAAAAAAAATTGAAAGTACAATTGGCACAACTACAAACAAATGTTTTTTGTTTTTTTTTTGCAACATTAAAAAACAGCGAGAAAATAAAAATAAAATTATTTTCTTCGTGAATTTTTTTTTTTTCAAATATTGCTATAAAAAAGAGATGGGTAAAAAAAAAAACTAAAAAGTTAAAAAAAAAAAAGTAAGTGAGAAACTGTAAGGCTGGTGATATTGTATATAATTTATGAATGAAAAAATCAGTATGATACTGACAAGTGACAAGTACACTGTCATGCTCGTCGGCAACAAAAGGACAGTCTTGTTAGGTGAGTGTTTAAATTGCAAGATGATCGATGTGACTAGTTTTCCAGAAAACAAGAGAGTAATTCAAAGAAAAAAAAAGAAAAGTCAATTAGATAAAAAATAGAATTCAGTAAGAAAATTAAGTTACTTACATTGTTCATTTGTCAATAACGCTAAGCAAAATTGAAATTTGACAGCCCCGTCATTAAAAAATAATCCACCCACAGAAATAATATAGGTAGCAAAAATGTATTTATAATTATTAAATTATTACCTACGTGAAAAATCACAATGTAAAAAAAAAAATGATTTAAAAAAAAAAATAAATAAAAAAAAAAAAAAAAATGTTTTAAGACGAAGCACGTCTCATTGATTTAATTAGGGTGGAGTTTGAACGGACATCAGAGCCTTCACCAGACAAGGTGTCGTGAACTAAATTTTTAGTGTGCAAATTCTTACTCGCGGACCCCCTGACAAAGCCCCCCCCCAACTCGAAACACCCTGACGACGAGGTTGCATCGGATGATTAATTAAAATTTTAACCTCTTCTTTCTAGTATAAAAAAAAAATAAAAAAATAAAAATAAATAAAAATAAAAAAAAATAAAAAATTACAATGACAAATAAAATAATTAGCTTTTAAAGACCAAGAAGAATAACATTTCATTTCAATACCTTAAGTTTCATTTAAAAAAAAAAAAATAAAAATAAAAAAAAATTAAAAAAAAGTAAAAAAAAAAAAGTGCGTTAACTTGTATGACTTTCAAGAATTTCAAAAACCATAAAATAAAAATAAAATTAAGAGTTTACTTTATAAGATCATAAAAAAAAAAAAAAAAAAAAAAAAAAATCCGTGCTTTTCGACTGAACGAATAATGACATGAGTATGATCACAGGTCAGATGGTCTAAAACTAAAAAAAAAAAAATAAAAAAAATGTATTTTTCCTTCGTTTGTCAAGAATCTTCATGACACGAAGAAGAAGTGTGATGATCGCGACAATAAGACCTGACCTTTAAGGACAGATGAGGAACAATTAGGCTCTGAAAAATGACCATCGGAAACTTTATTACTGTCAAAAATGACAGGTATGATTTTTTTATTCATCATGGGAGTAAGAAAAGAAGAGAATAGTCTTTGTAGATAAAGCAGGGTAGCAGGAGAAAAAAAAAGAGGGGTTTGTTGATCATATGACCTCTTTATCGTAAAACTGTACAGAAGGTAAGCGGAAAGAAAAGGCCTTCATTCATCGTGTACGTTCCAGAAAAAGCTTTCCCGGTTTAATTTAAATTCGGTGCTGAGGCTTTTTTTTCCGGAATTTGGGAGAAACGTAAGATTTGTAATTCTTTTTTTTAACGAGTATGTTCTATATGAGGCATCGTAAATAAAAAGCAAACTTAATTTTATAATTAATTATCGACTTTTTTTTCAAATATTATTGGCAGCAGTGAGTGCCCTCCACTTTAGTAGCAGATGTTTAGTGAAATTAACGAAGATGTGTGTATGAAACAAGATTTGTAAGAGAAAAGAAAAGAGTAAAGACATACACAGTGTGTGTGTGCGTGTGTGTCTGATGCTGGTGTCATTGAAGACTTTTTTTAATATGTGATAAGAAGAGTTATATAATTATAGAGAATATTTGATATTTTATATAACGCTAATAATTAGCAAAATGTCTTAATTTTTCTTGTATATTCTCAACAATAAGCAACAAAAAGATCATCAAAAGTGGGCTTCATTGACGATTGTTTTTTTTTATCTACAAAGACTGCATATTGGAAAAACAATTATAAATTTATTTACATTAATAAAATTACAATACATTAATAAGAACAGACAAAATTAATTAACTAAATTAAACATAAGACATGTTTTTAGAATTATTTTGTACTTGAAATGACATCCTAAACTAGCATCTTATTCTTATTTTTATGTAATAACCACCATTTTTTATGTCTTAGTGGCTTTACTGCCTTGCATGGGGTGATACCGATTAAAAAGAAAATTCAGATAATAATAGTAAAAATAATAATAATGATGATAAATCTGACAAAAAATTCATAATATGTCCTCATTTATTTCAATGTTTTTTTATATTTAATTTTGTCAACACACTCCTCACTTAAAAAAGCTAAGAAGATCATTAATCAATAAAGTAAAGATTACAAATAAGTTCCTTTTGAGTTTTGACAGATCCACTTTTAACAGCAGATAAATGTGGATTAATGAAATGAAACAGATAAAAAAATGTTAAAGAAATAAAACAAAACAAAACTTATTTTTTTACTGATACATTACTTACAAAATCTTATCCATTAAATTATCCGTATTAAAAATTCATACCTTCTCTGCTACATAAGGAAAATCGGCTAAAAATATTAAATAGTAAAAGAAATATCATTTTGTAAAGTAAAAATGTTTGAAAACTTTTTAATGAATGCTAAATTCAAATTTTTAATTTAAAGATATTTGAGGTGAACTGTAAAAATAAAAAAAACAATAACATTTTAGTTTGAAAAAAAACGAATGATTTTCACTTTTCAGATATGTGAAAAATAATAAATTTGAAAATGTTAAAGAAAAATTTGGAATAATACAAAATATGAGTGAAAAATGAGAAAAAATTAAATTTAAAATCATGAAATTAGAGAAAAAAACATACTGCAAAAGAAAATTATCTTTTGAAAAGACAGTAAAAAAAATTCTCTAAGAACATTAATGAAAGTAAGATTTTAAAAATACCTTCTTTTTTTTTTATTTGATCTGATTTAAAATTTTATAATTAAGGTAAAAAATAAAAAGGTATCAACAAATAAATATTTGAATGAGATCTTTACTACTTTATGAACTGATAATAATACACTTTAGTTTATTATTTTAAATAAAAATAACATCATAACAGCTAACTGTTTAAACTTGTAGGACTTTTGCAAAAATAGGAAGAATATATCTTTTCATTATGGTTTTTAAAATAGTCAAATACTAAGACTATTTAGTTCATCAATTTGATATATATAGCTACACATACACACACTATAATGTTTAACGCAAAGTGAAAGGATAAATTAAGGGGACACACACATATTTTATATAAAATTTCAGTTTAACATGATCAAAAGAACATACATTTTTATTTTATTTATGAAATTCCATGATTGTTGATTTCTTTGAGTGGAGCTGAAAAGTTTAAATCAAGCTATTAAAATTAATTTAATACAGACAATTAAATTTAAAATTTAGATATGTTCTTTAAGTTTAAAAATTATGTACAAGAAAATTAGAATATAAAAAAGGGCCAAAGATTTAAAAAAAAAAAAAAAAAAAAAAAAAAAAAAAAAAAAGGTGATTTATTTTTCAATAAAAGTTTGAAGAAAAATCCAGGCTTCAATAATAAAAGTAATTTTATTGGAAACTAGTATGAAGAATGATTATCAATAAATAACAAAAGACAGAGAAAAGAAGAAGAAAAAAAAAAAGAGAAATTATGTATTATACAAAAAAAAAAAAAAAAAAAAAAAAAAAAAATTAAAGGTATTCTTCTTCTTGTATGACACGAGGCCATTTTCAAGACTTAAAAATAAAATAAATTGTAGCTACTTTTTGTCATATTAATGGATTTTTCCTTTAATTTCTGATTTAATGTAATTTGAACAAGCTTCAATTTTAAAATAGAATCGTTTTTTAATTAAAAAAAATATATTTATAAATTGATCTCCGTTTTCTTTATTACATCAATTTAAAAAAAAGAAAAGCTTACATTATTTTTTCACTTTTAGTTTTAACACAGATGTTTGTTCCAAATAATCCCATTTCATTTCGTAGACAAATAGGTATTTTAAAAAATATCTGTAATTGTTGGCCTTTAATCAAGAAATTTTACTTTAATTTTTACGAAATAAAAACAGAAAATATTTAAATAATTTAAAAATACATTTTAAATAATTTAAAAATACATTTTAAACATTGTTCGATGATTGTCTTTAAAAAAGAAACAGAAAGTAGAAAATGAATGAAGGAAGGAAATAGAGAACAAATTTAAATTTGATCAGAATAAAACAAGTGATTTTTTTAAAAATATAGACAATAAGTAATAGATTTATTTATTTTAATTTAACGATGCGTGGATGCTTTGAAATTTTAAAATTAAAAAAAAGAATCATTCCCATTTTCAAAATGAGTTAAAAACTAAAAAAAAATGAGTTAACGAATGAAGAGGAGATATATTTAATGAATGAATAAAAAATGGTTTTTAATTCAACATTATATAATAACAAGATCAAAAAGTAATTCGGAACTCAATATCCAAAGTGATTTTTTTTTTTTTTACCATTCGCGATTTATCGCCTTCAAGGCAATTTTTCTCTCGAAAATAAAATGAAGGAAGGAAGAAAATAGAAGAGCTGTAAATTTGATTGGCAGAAGGAAAGTTCAAATTATTTAATTAACAAATAAAAAGATCACTTTACATCCAAAATATACGCTCTTCTTAAAACATTGCAGCATTTTCCGATGGAGAAAAGGCAGTGAAATGAATGAGATTAAAAGAAAGAAAAAAGAAGAAATTGACATGTTTGGTTCGTAGGTGAGTTAGGAACAAAACCCAAAAGTCAGCACAACGAAATAAGATCACACGAGAGAATCATATTTCCCTTTTGAGATGTTAAAGATCAGGTAGTAATACGAACCTCCATAATTAAAAATATACCAATTTGGTCGCAAGATGGAAATGGTTCTTCCTTTTCGATATCCCATCACAAAACGACTCGCTTCTGATTTTACCGTCTTCGAACCGAACCTGCAGCGACACCTACAGCAACCAGAGTTACCTCCCTTGTTCACCTTTCTTTTTATATTCCAATTTATTTCCCTTAATTTTATGTGGGCATTTCTCTTCCTCCTCCTCCCTTTGATTTAGCTTTGCTACACACACACACACATATCTATATATATTTAAAAAATTAGATCTGCCGATCATGTTACATTGGTTTTAACCTTTTGGTATCTTCAGGCAATTTGGACTATATATATATATATATATATATATATATATATATATATATATATATATATATATATATATATATATAGCTTCATTAAATATGACAGACAAGGTGCTTTGATTAAGTTTTTTATATAATTTATCATATGATTTTTTTATCATTATAACTTTTTCTTTACAGTAGATAAATTATACAAAAACTGTCCAAATGTATATATGTATGCATGTATATATATATAGAGAGAGAGACAGAGAGATAGATAGATATAATAGATCCAATTTTTAAGTAATAAACCAGTTTGTCTGATGTAGGCAAAGGCGTGAAACCCAGAGTTACAAACTCATATCCATACAACTAAATATGTCAGCTCTATCACTGATATTGAGCACTTTCCAATAAGTACCACACATATATAATATATATAGAAATTTTATATATATACATATTATGCATATAATAATTATAATTGTGGATGCTCCTGTTGGTTTCGACATATGAGGATCTGACAGCTTATTGATTCAGTTATGAAAGTTTGTGTGATAATCTTAAGTGGCATTTAAGACCCGCTAGTGATTTACAAAGGAGGCTACATATTATGCATATATATATATATATATATATATATATATATACACACATGTATTATGGATATGTATATATATGTGTGTAAGTATATATGTAATTATATACATGTATGTATATATATATATATATATATATATATATATATATATTATATATGTGTGTGTGTGTGTGTACATACATGTATATATATATAAATATATATGAAAGTTTCATTAAAAACAACTGACAAGGTACTGTGGTTAAGTTTTTATATAATTTTTCATGTGTTCTTATAATTTTTTTCTTTTCTGGGTGTAAATTATATAAAAATTGTCCAAAGGTTTTTGTATGTTCGAGTGATTACAGCTAAACTTTTATACTTTTTAAGGATGAATTTTATTTTTAACTGAATAAATGTATTGTTTATAGGAATGTTTTATTTTCCATACATGGTCTGCACAATGTGGCCATGTTAACAGTTGATATTATTGAGTATTGGTTTTTTCTTTTTTATTAATAATTCTTCGATTCTTTTCAGCCTTTTTTTTCATGTCTACAAGGCTATTATATTTGTATTATCAATGAGTATGTTGTGCATAGAGTTTTGTTCCATGTGTATTTGAATGAAACCTAATTGAGCTAGGGACAGAGAGATATAACGTGTCTTCTTGTTAGGCATGTTGTAGCATGTCCAATATTACCATTTACTAATTTGGATTGATTCAGAACATCATTCCTTAAGGTACATGGAAATTCATAAATAAGATTGGTTCTCTGTGATTTGGATCTCGCAGGTAAATTATTATTTTTGACAATTTTTTATTTTTCACTTAGAAACATTATAAAGAAATACACGTTTTAACTATATATATGTATAAATACATTTTAACTATATATATATATATATATATATATATATATATATATATATATATATATATATATATATATATATATATATATTTATTTATATGTATATGTTTATTCCATGCCCCGTGAAAGTGAACATTGCAGGAATTCAAGTTGGTGTCTTTCTATTTTAAAAGCTCTAACACATTATTTTTGTTATTAAATAAGGTGAGATTAATACTGGGTGCCAGAGGTTTTATGTTTCTGAAAGCAAAATGTTTTTGGTTATGTAAAGAAAAGATTAAAATAATGGGAGCCCTAATAATAAAAATAAAGACCAACACTCAATAACATTAAATATGAACATGGCCACAACATTCTGACCATGTTTGGAAAATAAAACATTCCTATTACTTCAGACACATACATAAAAAACCTACACATTTAGTTAAAAATAAAAAAATAAAGATCTTCCTTGATAATGGCTAAAAGAATAGTCAAAAGCACTTGGATATGCAGAACTTTTGGACACTCTTTAGACATTTTGTGTCTAGAAAATAAAGCTCTTGTACGAACACAAGAAAAATTAAATAAAAAGCCTAATTGTAGTACCTTGTCAGTCTTTAACAAAACTTATGTAAACGATGGATTGCTGCCCAAATACACAACACATATATATATATATATATATATATATATATATATATATATATATATATATATATATATACACAACACACACATATATATATATATATATATATATATATATATATCTGATTGAATAAATTACAAACATTATGTTTGCTTATTTTTATCATAATCCTTTCATATTCACAGATATTTTTCTGTATATTACAATTAAATAAGGCAAGAAATGCACTGTAACAGTGAGAATCACTTTTATTTCCTAAGTACTTTCCAATTTGTTCTGAAACTGGTATGGCAAAAACTGTGTGTAGCTATCCATTACTAAATTTTTTTCTTTTGCATTTAACTCTCAGCTATGGTATTTAAATTTATATATATATATATATATATATATATATATATATATATATATATATATATATATATTAAAGACAACAGGTATTTTGTGTTGATTAATTTTATTGATCAACTTTTTCAAATAACAAATAATTCTTCTCACGTAAGGAGGAAATTCCATCAGAAATTGTCCAAAATTTATTTCATAATAAATATGGTTCAAACTTTCAACTTTAAGTCATCATTAGATAGAGATGAATGGCGAGTTTTATGAAACTAATGAGTGTAGTGATGTAGGCAAGGAGTGACATTTTTGTATGTGCGTGTGTGCATGTGTGTGTGTGTGTTTATATATATTTGAGGATGTGTGCTCATAAATTATAATTGTTTTATTCATAGATGATTGTTTTTGTTGTATGAGTATTGACTGCCTCATCTACCTAATACCTGAAGATAGGCAAAGGTTACTGAGCCAAAGCATTGTAACTAAAAAAACTTTCGCAACGTTTAACCTTCATGTCCAAAAGAAACAATGTATCAATAAGCTGGTTATTCCCTTGATATCACTATTGCTGTATATAGACTTTTGATTCCTTCAGCAAATGTTTATTGTTTCAAAAAGTGAAATAGATAATATTAGATATTTATTCTAATATTTTTCTGTTATAGTTCATTGATGTTTTTATAAAATTAAGATTAAAAAAACTTGTTTTTATAGTTATTTATAAAATATCTAAATATTAAATAGCTACTCTCCAAGCTCTTTTTGATGACATCAAATTGGCAGCTGACCTCAAAATCACCTATGATCTGTTGTTAACTGGGGCAAGTGATGGCATGTTAATTTTAACACCTTCAAAACAAAACTGCTCACTTTTTACTCATCAGAGAGAACATTTTTTGCCTGTTTTCCCATGATATGAAATGGAAAGATTATATTAAATCAGTTGCTAACTCTGCAGCTAGGAAAGTTGGTTCACTGTGGCAATTTCACAGATTTATAAGTCTACCCTTCATCCTTGCTCTGAATATTGCTGCAATATCTGGTCTCATTCTTCTGCTATATATTTAGAGATTCTTGATAAAATCCAAAGAAGCATCTGCAATATTATTGATCCTGACCTGACATCTCAGTTTCAGTTTCTTTCTCACCACCGCAACATAGCTTACCTGTGCATTTTCTATAAATATTTTCATGGTAATTGTTCTGATAAACTTTCCTCTTTGGTACCTAGAATTTATGAATTTAAGTGCAGTACTAGATTGATGGCAAGGTCTCATCCTTTTACAGTTGATGTAACTGTAAGTTCTATGCAAACAATTTCTTCTCTCAAACTTCTCGCTTGCGAAAATCTCTTCAGATTTCTTGCTTCCCAGTTAATTTTGATCTACAAAAATTTAAATGCAATGTCAATCATTATCTTCTGACTTCTTAATTCCCCTTCTTTAATTATTCTCACCTTAATAGTATATTTGTTTCTCTAACACTCAGCAACCTCTTGTATATTAGAGGCTTCATTGCCTTACTTGAGGTGAAATAATTTTTAAAAAAAATGTAGGTAATAAATATTGCATTATAGTTGGTTCACATATTTTAATAATTTTGCAATTTTTTTAATAAAATTTTTGAATAAAAAAGATTTTGGCAATGTTTAACCTTTGTGCCTGCAATAAAACAATGTGTCAAAAAGTTTGTTTTTCCCTTGACACTGCTATTATTTTGTGCCACCTTCACTCCCTCGGCAATGTTTATTGTTTTTTTTTTGAGAATTTACAACAAAAATAATGAACACTTTATTTATTCAATTGTTTATTTACAAGAATAATTTTATACAACATTCTAAAAATGCAAACCATCTCTAGTACAATGAAATATTTATCATTTACCAATTTATAAAGAAATATATATGAAAAGTTTTTATTCAGGAACTCACCAGTGAAGAGTTGGTTCCACACTCCTCAAAGATCAGAGGCCCCACTGCCAGATGTAGTCTATCATCATACCCAGGACACCTTATTGGTGGGTTTTTCCCCTCTGCAGAGGTTTAGTCAGTGTATTCTGAAGCCTCAGCTGACAGGATGTGAATATATAGAAATTAAATCCTATATATTTTTTAGCCAATAAAAATCCCATCAGGTTTGTTTGATAAACAATCATTACAGCTAAAATACTTGTGGACATAGTTGTAAAACTACCATGTGTTATTTTTGAAACATTTAGAAAGTAACAATAGTAACTCCTTTCAACACCCCTGAAAAACTTTTTGCAAGCCAGTATGAAAATTATTTTCTAACAATGAAAAACTGGTATTCAAAAAGTTTGCACCTCTATATGAAATTAAATTTTGAATCCCCTTACAAATATAAAAATAGTAGCATACTTCTTCTTGAGGCTCAAAATAGGTACAGAAGCCAGTTTGATATACACATGTGTACACACACATGCACACAATGGGAGAGATGACAGCCAGCATCTGGAGACTAAAGTCTTGTCCATGCACACAATAAAAGGGATTAACCAGCTACCTGGATTAATCCTTTTGTTTATGAAACTTCAAACACATTAGGATGATTATCATAAAGTAAGTCTGTCTACACATTTCACACTTAATTACTTGATAAAACAAACACAAACTTCACTGCAAGGAAAATTGAAAATTTCATTTTTATTGTATATTTTTGAAAAGGATAAAATGTTATTTCAACTGATGTTCTGCTTCTAATTTTCCTCCAGAAAATAACCTTTTTATGTTTCATTTAAAAGATGTGTTGGTGTTAAATGTTTGGAATCCCAACACTCAGATAGTAACTAAAACATTTGTAGATGGATCCCAACAAATTCTTACCAACAAAAACATTGTTAGGACTTTTGTTTTAGCAGCACCTTCTTATGAAGTAGATCAACATGAGGCTGACTTTAGCTTTACCTGTTCATCTTTATTTCCTACAAATTATTTCTGAAATAAAAAGGAAAATGGACATGCTCAAGGAATATTTCATTTATAAATATTCCACCCCCTTAACGTAAGACTGCAAGAACATCGTAAAGCTGTAACATGAGGGGAAATAGAAAAATTAGGCATAGCTGACCACATATGGAGGGCAAAATGTAGATTATTGCCCCCCACCCCTACTCTGTGGGATGATGTTGAAATTATAGACAAAGAGCATCAATATTGTTATTTTATATTTCTGAAAAGAATCTATAAATGTTTTTTCATCTGATGTTCTTCTATGTTTCCTTCAGAAGATAACCTTTTTATGTTTCATTTAAAAGACGTGTTGTTGTTTTTGTTAAATGTTTAGAATCTCGATACTTAGATAGCAACAAAAATCTGGGTAGACAGATCCCAACAAATATTTCTAATTCAATTGAGTCAAGTTAAATACAAATAAAAGTCAAAACACATTTCCTTTATGCATTCGTTTCATACACATAGATTTTTATAGAGAAAACTCTATAAATAAATATTTATACTCAACAGCAGACCATAATTTTTTTAACCCTCTACATCAAGTGACTCTTGTGCCTTGTACAAGGTGAACATCAATATAGAAAAAAAAATTCAGTACAAAAGGAAATAAATGCACATTCTTCCATATAGGTATTTACCAGCATGCACATGACATGACCTGATGTGAACAAGGTCATTGTTTTTAAAGTGGGTTTATTGGCTGTACCATAGAAAAATTCCCAAACCCCCTCAACTCTTCCTCTACTAGAAATGCCTTAGGTTCTGGGCAGTAAACTCAGCCCTCTCCTGAGTAAGGAGCAAAGCCTGGGGTGATGCACCTTTGGGGCTTGGGCTGAGTAAAAAAATATGAGGAAATCCTATATACATATTTTATTTTTTATACAGAAAATGTGATAGATGAACATATATCCACCATGTTGTTTCTAATATTTATGATTAAATATTTCTCAACCAATGAAAATAAATGCACATTCTCAACCAATGAAAATAAATGCACATTCTCCCTTACACATAGATTTCAAAGATAAATGGTATTACAGGTGGCAATGAATAAATTGTCATCTAAATCACACAAAAATGAAAATAACAGGGACATGTCATTTTAACAGATATATTTACTAAAATTACAAAAAAATCTCTTGAAATACTAAACAGTAAATTTATTCAATAAAATCAACATTGACTTCAACCACAGCCTGCAGACAACATCAGAATCTCCTGCAACTTTTCTGGGTGGTCTTCTTGTTTAAGTTGGTGAATGCTGCCATAATCCTTGCTTTCAGTTCATCTTTAGTATTACAAGGAGTTTTGTTGATCTCTCACTCAACTCTATCCAACATATAATAAACAAGAGGGTTGCAATCTGGCAAGTTAGCTGGTCAGATGTGAAGGGTGATGTTGTTGCAGCATTTGTCCAACAGCCATGATTGGGTTCTCCTGCTCATGTGGCATGGTGAAGACCTGTTACCAGACATAGTGTCTCCCAGCAGCTACCCTTTTGACCCAGGGCAGCACTGTTTCCTCAAGTCACTTAATGTAGGCCTCTGTGTTGAGTCTGGAGCCCTCACCAACAAATTTGGGAATTCTTTATTTATCAGAACAATCAGAGTAAGTCTTCCAAGCTGCCTTACCTTTGTAATCACCATTAGACTCATCCAACTCTTTCTGTATCCTCTGCACTGTTCTTACTCAAACGCTTGAAGCAACAGAAACAAAGAAAAGAGTACTGAACTGTTACGTGAAATCTGTCCTCCTCTATGGCAGTTAATGCATGACAATCTCCTCACGGATAAAGAAGAGACTTGAAGCAGCAGAAACATGGTTCTACAGAAAGATTCTGAGGGTACCATAGACCAAACAATGAGGTTTTAGAGAAAATGGAAACAAAAAGGAAACTTATACTTGACATCATGAAGAGGCAGTTGAAATTTTTGGTGAATGTAATGACGAAGTAGGGCTTGGAAAATCTGATACTCACAGGACAGATTGAGGAAAGATCACATGAAAGAGGGACAGAAGAAAGCAGCATGTAATATACTTGATGAGTATTTATTGTCATATTCACAACATTTCAGCCATTGTATGCTCCAGCATTCTTCATGGAATTAACTAAAATATCTAGAAAAGTCATGACACATGGAACTAGTACAAGCTACCACACCTGTGGACTAAATAAAGGGTTAAGTTTAAAATTCTAACATATATCACCTGAAGAAGGCTGGAGAATACAATGGTTAAAATGGTATGAATATGACAATAAAGATGAGGACAACAGTCCAAATAATGTAAATAGTATACATGCGCTTCATGTGTTCACTCTTATGGCCTGACAAGAGTGAACACATAAACCACCAAGTAACTATATAAGTTTAACTTGTACTATTATCAATGATGACATTTGTCTTAAATTTAATGTCTGTTCTTACTTATGAAAAACTCCTATATAGTGTTCATTTTTATGCTAGGCCTACTGAAGGGGTTATTAGTGCCTATGATATATTCTATTTTTTCAATGACCTTATTTTTCTCCATCTATGAATCTAACATTATTCAACAGGAATTGGTGACCATCACTTTTCCCTCTTCACATGATCTGCCAAACCTGATTTTATAGCGTCACTACAGATTAAAAATGACATTATGTCATGCTTTGTTGTATGTTTTATTTCCTACTGATTTTACATCACTTACTAGAAGACTTTATTTTAATAGAATTAATTTTATTTGTACCTATTGATTCCATTTGAGAGTTGTTATCAATAATTGAGCAGTACTAAAGTACTAATATTGACAGATAAATATACTATGTGAATTTCTGCTTATAATACGTTTTCTCAGAAATATTTACAATAACTTATTTTATGGTGTAAGACTTTATTATGCCAATTGGATTCTAAATAAATATATAGAGAATCTGCCAAAGTAGGTACACAGTAAGTATTTTTCAGTATTACTAGTATTATAAAGCAGCTCTAGGATTCATTTAATAATAGAATTCATTTAAATCATTAAAATCATTTTTAATATTTTTATTTTCATAATTTTTATTATAATACATTTATTATATACACTATTTATATTGTTCAGACAGTTGCCACATTCAAAATGTTTTGGACATTGTATGTGGTGGCTTTCTTTAGGATCTGTCTATATTTCTGAGATGAGGTATTGTAACTATTTACACTATTTAGATTGTTCAGACTGTTGTCCTCATCTTTATTGCAACATTCCTGACATTTTAGCTGTTGTACGCCCTGGCCTTCTTCAGGATCTGTCTATCTATCTGAGATGAGGTATTGTAACTATTTACACTATTTAGATTGTTCAGACTGCTGTCCTCATTTTTATTGCCACTTTCACAATGTTTCAGCCATTGTACACTCTGGCTTCCTTCAAGTGATATAGGTTGGAATTTTAAACTAAACCCTTTATTTAGTCTACAGGGGTAGAGTGTTCTAATTCCAGGTACCATGACTTTGGATATCTCAGTTTTTAGTTAATTTGCCTTGATTACTCAACTCTTCAAGTTTTTACCCTCTCTCTGCTGTGTCCAGGTATTGAAGTCACAGCTCCTTGGGTCAAGTCACATTTGGATCAATTAAATCAGTGTTTCTCAATATGTCTTTACCCATGAACCACTTTTACTCTCAATTGTTTTTGGTGGATCCCATAACCATTTGATGAAAATAAATGCTTATTTTTATTTTTTACTAATAGATACATTTAGTAAATGTCTATGCTTCCTTCTATATAATAAATATGAAAGTCAATGTGTCACTGTGTCATATTTTTTCAATTAAAGGGACACAACTGTTTAACTTTCAATAGCTCATCGTCTATATAATAAATGCCAATATCAGTGTGTCACACTTTTTCAATTTTACTCCGAGAAGCCATAGCCCAACATAACTTACCATTTTGGAATCAGGCTGACTCTGTGAGCAAATTAAAAACATTCCTGGTTGGATTCGGAGCTGCAATCTTGAAATTTTGGATTCCCAAGTTTGCATTATTGCAATTGTTTTTGGTGATTTTTTATGTGATTTTTTGTGACAAATTTTTTTGTACGATAACAATTTTCATTACTTGGAAATTATTTAGAAATAATCAAAATTTAATTAATTGTGAAATCCAGTGAAAGTCACCGATGAAATAAAAATAATTGTTTGTATGGAAAGTAAGGACCTACGTACATCAAATTGTCTTTAAGTGGCAGCAGAAGAGTTATCATTGAACTTTTAAAAGGTAAGCTTAAATATTAATGCAATACTCAAATACAGTGATCAATTTATAGTTTATTATCGCTTGTTGTATCTACTCCTCCCTACATATTGTGATGAAGTCCCAATCAAAAGCCCTCTGCAGGAGCTAGCTTAAATGCTGCCGAGTAGGGTGGCTTTTAAGCTAGTTATAAATATACCTATATAATTTTTATATTAAATGAATTTTATTATTAATATTTTATTTTTTCTAATATTTTATATTAATATTTTCTTCATATTTAAAATTAATATTAATTTTTATTATTAATATATTAAATTAATTGATTTAATAATTTATAGTCTTCATATAATTTTCCTTTATATAAATAATCCTTCCTTTATATATATATATATATATATATATATAATCCTTCCTTTATATATCCTTCTCAGTTTTTATTAAACTTTTACAATCAAAACATCTGGTAGAGTAAAAGAGATGCTAAAACTTACATCATTTGATTTCATTTTCTGCTAGTTTTAGAGTTTTTTCTATCTTTAATGTTTTATTATGGCGTAGATTACTGTAGAAATTCCAATTCTCAGTTGTAACAACCGTTCTGAAGTGAAATTGCTCTATGGACCACTAAAATATTACCGTAAATCCCCAATTTTCTCATTTTTGCGTGAACAGTCGGCTGAAAATCATAGATTGAAATGATAAATCTAGCGAGGAGGAGGCCATCATATCATATGCACTGATTCTTTCAGATATTGGTTCATTGCTATCTAGTATTTTTACTTCTTTCTGCAGGGTTTTGTGACCACCCTTTTCTCACATGATCAGGAATGCTTGATTTCAGGAGAGTGACACATTGTATCTTCTTGAGTTAACTTTTTTCACTGACATGAAACAGAAAGTTTATATGGGATCAATTACTAGATCTGTTGCTTTGAAAGTTGGTTCACTGTATCATACTTGAAAATTTATTACACGTGAATCTATCTTTCATATTTATAAGGCCACCCTTCATTGTTCCTTTGAATATTTGTTGTTAGATCAGGTCTGGTGCACCTGCTGTACTGTGTCTAACAAATCGTGTAACAGCAAAATTGTCCAAGTCGTGTAACAGCAAAATTGTCCAAATCGTGTAATGTCAAAATAGTCCAAATTGTGTAACGTCAAAATTGTCCAAATCGTGTAACAGCAAAATTGTCCAAGTCGTGTAACAGCAAAATTGTCCAAATTGTGTAACAGCAAAATTGTCCATATCGTGTAATGTCAAAATAATCCAAATTGTGTAACGTCAAAATTGTCCAAATCGTGTAACAGTCTCACATAAGCTTTTTCTTCCAGTTGTAAAAAAAATTGTGGGAGTGCCGACAGGATATGATAGGTATATTGTCAGGTTAACTCCTCCTACTTTCATTAACTGCTCCTAGGGGACGCTATATGGACTATAAATACTCTGAAATACTTTTTCGTAGCCACTTCTTACCTTATCCATTTACTTGTCAACGTGTAAGTCTCTAGCAGAAAATGTGCTTCCCATTGGGAAACACACAATCTAACCACACATTCACAACACATACATATGCACATTTACCCAGTTCACATACTTTGAACCCAAACTGTTTTTACGTTCTTTTGTCACACACATCATTGTCTTTGTCACTTGTATACCTTTATTGTTTATACATATTCATTTGTTTGTACATATATATATATATATATATATATATATATATGTAATGAAAAACAAACCACTTTAAGGTACCATTACAATAATTTATTTCACCTAAATCCTTTTTTAAGGATTCAGGATCATCAGGTAAAACTTCCAACAACGAATTGAGATGAAAAATGGGATTAGAAATTGGTGGGTAGTGTAATTTTTGTAATTTAATAGAGGGGGTTGAGAGTGGCAGTTAAACAGACAATATAAAGTATAGAGAGGGGTTAATTTTATATCTCTCTTAAGTATGTTTTATATTGGAGTAGGAGGAGTGACAGAACCTTGACCTATTTAGATGGTTAACAAAACGGAAATGAAATGTAGAAAATGTATACAAGTGAGTCTTATGGTAAAGAGAGAGATAGGGGGTGAAAGAGAGATGGAGTTGTTATAATTTTGTTTTAACAAAATGATGTAAAAGATAGCTTACAATGTTTGATAGAAAATTCGATGTCTGAAAAAAATTTTGTTATTAACTTATAAAATTAACCCCTCCCTATACTTTATATTGTCTGTTTAACTGCCACTCTCAACCCCCTCTATTAAATTACAAAAATTACACTAACCACCAATTTCTAATCCCATTTTTTCTCTCAATTCGTTGTTGGAAGTTTTACCTGATGATCCTGAATCCTTAAAAAAGGATTTAGGTGAAATAAATTATCGTAATGGTACCTTAAAGTGGTTTGTTTTTCATTACATATTAGCTCTGTCCTCACATTGAGCTCTCAGGATTTCATCCTCTTTGGATTTACCAATTCGGTTTACCAAGTTCCTTATAACTTAAATATATATATATATATATATATATATATATATATCAGTTCTTGTTTCTTTCATTTCGTTATATGGACTCACATTCCAAGTCCTCCATGTTTGTTGTGGGTTCATTTTCAGGAGACAGCATGTTATTCCCAATTTCAAACACCAACATTACTAACGCCCACAACAAGGTAGGAAACACATACCTGCCCACGACAATAACATGCGTGTACTTTTTTATTTGGGAGTTTTCATCCAATTTTTTTACAGTTTTGAGTTATATGAAGAAAAGTCTGTGAAGATATCATTTCAGTAAAAATTTTATGCAATGCCAAATGTGAACATGTGAAAAATAATTCAATAAAACTAAAAAAAAAGTGTATATATCTTTTTAGCATTGTGGCGTGCATAATTTAATAAAGCAAATTATTTTCTTTCAGGTTAGATAGAAAAAAAATTACACATAATATGTTACCTGGTGTAACAGCAAAATTGTCCAATTGTCAGAATAAGCTCTGAACCATTCTATTTTAGAAATGATTAAAGATATCTTACTGGAATTCTCTGAGGTTTTTATAACACTATTGGATTCTACTTTGAACAATAAGAATGTATTTAGCTCTAAGCTGAAATGATGATCCCTCTTTCTGTTGTTACCCCCGATCCAGTTTTCCTCTCTACTGTTCCCTATTTCTATAAGTTATTCACCATTCTCTTGAGGGTTCTTGAATGGACTTTGAAGATGGAAGCCAGAGTATGAATGTTCATTCCATTAGTGAAGGTCTGAATGATCTTTTTGCCTCTTACTATTGCTCAGTTGGAAAGACATACTGGGGCAGTATTTAGTCACCCCCCCCTCACGAGGGCATCATGTGGCACAAGGCCGGTTTAACATGGGATCTCCGAGCCCGCGGGATCTCCGAGCCCGTGGGCTCAGCCAAAAATATGCCCTTTGAACCTGTATAAACGGGTTCAGGGTCGGTTTACCTCCCCTTCGTCGTAGCCTCACTCGGGTTCCTATCCACCCGAAGGGAGAGAGTTCAACCGAACAGCCGGTCAGCCAGTCAGCCAGTCGTCCGACTTCAGACTGGACATACTGGGGCTGACACAAAACGATTTTAATCTGTTCTCTTTCTAGCTGAATAACTCAAAGGATTTTTCAGGGATTCTTATGACAAATGGTTATGTCTCATCTGAAAACATGGGAAAAAGAAACTCAATTAGTTTAGTGTGTTTTTTTTTTTTTTAAGATGTTAAACATTTTGTGGGATGGATGTTGTTATATGATTTGGAGTGGACAATTTGCTATTCACACCCGGTATATTGAGTGTGATTTTGAAACTAACTCCGTTGCTCTCCGTGACAAAAGTTTTTTTTTTTTTTTAAGTAAAGAGACATTTGAAGATTCAAAAACTGTAAAGTTTATATTCCATTTTTTTACTTTTTTCGTGTGCTTTTTCAGACAGGGATAGTAATTAGTTTTTTACCGTCTCCTTGACCCCACAGGCTATCGCGCATAACACTATTTCATTCTGTTCTTTTAAAAGTAAACCTAAAAGTAAAAGGTAAGCTAACACTACTTTTAGTTTTAGTCTAAAAGTTTTAGAAAGTCCAGTTAATTAATCTTTAAATCTACTAACTTCGAAACACATCTTCAGGAGTCAGGACAAATATTGAATTTTAAAGATAATTTTAAATGTTGTTTATATTTTTTGTATACAATGACGGCTCTATGAGTCGATGAGTGACGAAAAAACGCGCCAATGTTTAAATGCTTTAAAAAAAATTATTTACGGAAATTATTTTTTCTTTTAAATTTTTTTAGTTTTATCTTTCAAATCGAATCAAAATTTAACTTCAAAGAAGGCATATAAATTATTTAATTTTAAATGCGTTTTTCGTTTTAGAAAGACTGTGGTGTTGCCTAGTTAATTTCAAATTGAAATTTTCAATACATCTCCACTTTTTCAAAATACTTTAAGAAAAAATAAGTTAAATTATTTTTAATGAAGTTTACAGGGAAGTAACTGCTGTTGTTTTCGCTGAGTTACTTCCCATGTTTTGGAATTTAATTACATTTTTCATCACATTATGTCATAACAAACTTAAAGAAAGTGGCTTAATTGAAACAAATAACATAATAATAATAATAATAATAATAATAATAATAATAATAATAATAAAACTACTGCAAATTTTATCTTTCTAGTTTAATTTAATATTTTATCTTTTAATTGCTAGTTTCAAGCCAATTAACAATTTAAGGCGTTTAAAAAGATATATCTCCTCCAAAATTCAGCCTGCTTCTTACATCCCGATGGTAATGCTTAGGTAAACCTTGGTATAGCAACAGTAACAGACTAATACTTAAACACATCTGATTGTTACACTTGCCCCCGATGATCTAGAAAATATGTTTATATTTTTATTTATGTGATCTTATGATTTATAGGATATAAATTCCTATAGTTCACGGGCAATAAGTGAAGCCCAAAGAGGTAAGAGACCTGCAGCAAACCGGGGGTTTACGTGTTGTTGAATTAGGAATATGTGCGTTTATTCCTGCTAGAAGGTCTACTACAAGAACATGGCGGACTCAGAGATTGAATCCACCACAAAGAAGTGTAAAAAAAAAAAACAAAACCGATATATATATATATTATATATATATATATATATATCAACGAATATATGTATTAAACAAAAAAATTACTATGGACATAGACATTAACATTTGTGTTTATGTGTGAACGTAAAGAGTTTGTATTTTGGTGAATATTCGTACGTACGTGTATGTGTGTATAATGTTCATGGCGTCTCCCACAAATGGGAAGACGCAATCTTGTGCGAGAGCTTACATTGTAGATGTGTTCGCTGAAAATGAAAAAATGAAAAAGAGCATTTACCTCACCTCCACGTGAGGTAGGATGTGGCACAAGGCCTGAAGAAAAGAGAATGAGACAAGAAGTCGCTGAGTATTTATAGTGTAAGGAGGGCGCCCCCTGGTGAACAATTAGGGAATTAAGGAGGAGTTAAATCTGACAGACCCTTACAAATAAATCCTACTAAAATCAGTAGATACGAAAAAACTACAATTCTGTACGAAACACGGCCCCAAAATTAAATAATTGGTTTCTGGAATCTGATTGGATGTGAAAAGTTACGTGATGTGCTCTTTACGACATCCACGCGGTTGAACTCCAAATGATCTGGAAATAGGTCAATCTTAGGTCACGGAGTATGTTGCCGCTAAAAATCAGTTAGATTTCGTGAGCTCATCACTGACTCGTCATAAGTCATAAAAACAGCCACCAGATCTGAAACAGGATAGTCAACGGACAGATCTGAAACGGAACAGTCAGCAAAGAGATCTGAATCGAAACAGTCAGGACCAGATCTGTAACGACATAGTCGGCGAAAGACAGTCGGCGAACCTGACCAGCCTCGGCACACGTTACCATGACAACGCATCAGTCAGCGATAATCTTTCTACCTACAACGCCACAATGAAAGTATGTTTTATCTCAATTCTCCTTGTTCACTGTGTTTTAAAATTACTTCTATCGCACGAAATCAGTCAACAGTCATACACGTGTTTCGTTAGTGTATGCTTCCCGAACATATACTGGCGTACACATCATTTCGAACTTTGCAAACTCACTTGCAACAAAATAACTTCGAAACATTGCAGACTCACTTGCAACAAATCACATCGAACTGTTGGTTTCTTCATAGCCACAACAAAGAACATTCATTTTCAACATGGAAATATATGTATCTGACAGTATAAATGTTACTGTTATATTTAGCTTGGTTTTCTTCCTTTTCTGCGATGATCATTTCTTCGAGTTGTTTATAATTTTTATTGTAATTTGTGAACATGAGACTCGAATTTTATTTTTCAGCCTAAAATGTGGGTACACCGATACCCACAAGGTCTCAGATTTTGTACACTAGAGTACTTCCCATTAATGTTGGAAATATTGAGATTTCTCGGAAGCTGGTGAATTAATATAAAAAATAGATATCACCTGATTATTTAAATTGCTATGGGCTCCAAATTGGTGTGTGAAATCTTAAGATTTCCAGGACCCTGCTTGATCTATTAACCAAAAATAAATAAAGATTTTGTCTGATGTGTTTCTTCAAATAAATTATTTTCTAATTCGAAGATTTATTTAAAAAAGAAAATTTTTCGGTTAATTTGCATTATTATCCCCCAAAACCAATTGTAATGAAAATCTTCCATTATGGTGTGAAATTGCCTGATTATTTCGAAAATGACAAAATGACAGTTTGCGCTCGAATACCGTTTAGGAGTTATTGACAATGTAAATTCGACCGCATTTGCGTCACGGCGAATAAGACCAAACTAAGATTGTTGATAACTTCTAAACAGCATTCGAGCGTAAACTTTCATACGATAATGGAAAATTTTCATTACAATTGATTTTGGGGGAGGGGGGATTATAATGCAAATTAACCAATTTTTCAAGATTAAAAAACAAAATATTTAGTATATAGAATTTGGGGTACAAAAATGGACGAGTTTTAAAAATAATTTTTGTAGACAAATATCCACTGTGGAAAAAGGAAAAAAAGTCAATAAATAAAATAATAATACTGAATAATAAAAAAGAAATTCATTTTCCCATGATAGTAAGAGTAAAGGAACCGGAAATATAATTACGCCACTTGGCTTCGTCAAACGCCCTTAGGCGCCATTGGTTAAATCTCTAAAAACACAAACATTTTCCCACCGCATTTTCTTTCTCCCCCTTGCTTCAAGATGTAGTAGTACGTGCAAAATGGACGGTCCCGTTGTTAGTTTCTCCGGTCCACTCTCGACTAACTCTTTCTTTTCACTTTGCAAAACTACGTCCACACGTAGTTTTCAAAACTTTCATCTATGAAGTAAGGTAAACCTGTTATTTGCTTATTAAAACTCAGTACACGACTGAGTTGAGCTCGGCCATTATAACGATTATGTTTACGCTTACTTACCCTAACTTGGGAACAAGGAAAAAGAAAACAGGCATGCCATAACCATGTTTAAACCTTTCAACGATAAAGTACAAACTTTTCTTTGGCTGTTCCAACTCTGCGCAAGGCTGACTTGATCGCGATCACTAATACGATGCTTATATTTACTTACCCTAACTTCTGAAGCAAGAAAAAGAAACGGTCATACTCAAGAGACATTAAGGACTTTGTTTCACTACAGTTTATATATAAAAGAGAGAATAAAATGTCTGTCGTTGAAAGCCAAGTTATTTATGCGTCTTACTAATTGATTGCATATGAACACGCACCCACATAAAATACACAGAAAACCTTTTAGATTTTATGCCTTCCTCTATGAAAGGCGTTTGTTAGAATCAGAAAAAATATTAATTTTTTATCATTTTAGAAGCAGGCTCCTATTCATAATATAAATACAGTGTCAAATCGATCTCTGAGTTTTTACAGAATTATCTGTACTTTCTTTTTATTTACAAATGCCAAGAAACTGTGCTAACGCCATTGATAATTGACTTTCTCCTAATGTTACCCTTTCTCCTAATTCGAGATTTTGCTAATTTTTAAACGTATTTTTTTAATTTTTGGAATTTTAAAAACTTTTCAACTTTCACACTTAAAAGTCAAATGAATGCTACTTTGGCTTTGTAGTAATCTTAAAGATAATAGCAGCCTTAAAATAGAATTCATATCAGCAGAAGCTCTCGAATATAAAAACACGTTAACCCTAAAGTAACTCTCTCTCTCTTCAGGGTTTTTCTCTTTTGAACTGGTGTCATGAACTTTCCACACTGAAGCTAAAAGGGCTGTGAACGTTTCACACTAAAACACACCAACACAGTAAATTCCCATTATAACATACTTATGAACATTTCGTTTTGTATACAATATACGTCGAACAAAAGAAACTCTCATTTTAAACTTCCCTTTTGTTAATTTCTCTTATAAATACTATCCTGCATTGCAAATCAGTTGCTCTGTTATTTTTATTTTGTGAATGTACTCTTTTCACCACCGCTATTTCATGAACTATCAAATGTTCCCGCATAAAACTTTACGCATTTAATTATTGAAGTAGCTAATCATTAAAGAAATATCTACTTTGGCTGGTTATCTGCAAGGATAAATATCTACACCGTACAAAATTTATTTCGGAATGATAGTAAAACATGTTATAGCGTATAGATAATACGTAATTAAAATGTTAATTTTTTTCTTTTAATTATATTTTAGCAATAAACAATATGTACATCGGATAAAATATCTACACCGTACAAAATTTATTTCGGAATGATAGTAAAACATGTTATAGCGTATAGATAATACGTAATTAAAATGTTAATTTTTTTCTTTTAATTATATTTTAGCAATAAACAATATGTACATCGGATAAAATATCTACACTGTACAAAATTTATTTCGGAATGATAGTAAAACATGTTATAGCGTATAGATAATACGTAATTAAAATGTTAATTTTTTTCTTTTAATTATATTTTAGCAATAAACAATATGTACATCGGATAAAATGTCCACACACTGTACAAATTTTAATTTGTAATGATATCTGTTCTTGTTGTTTCTTTACATTTTTTCATGTTGACTCACATACCGAGTCCACCATTTTTTTGTTGTGGGTATTTCAGTAGACACGTATTGTTCCCAATTTCAAACAAGGTTGTTTTTCACGCGCGCAGCAAGTTGGGAAACGAATCAACCGCCCGCAACATATCTACATAGTAAAACAAGCCAAAGTAGCACAGATGTAGATATCATTCCAAAGTAAAATTTAGATATTTTCCCTTATAGATAACAAGCCAAAATCTTCTAATTAATGCTCATCTACAAAAATTATTTTTGTTAAAATATCTCTTTTTTTACGAGCGGACCAATTTGTTTAACACTAAATACACCAACTTCTTTTTGTCATAAGTCTATTTCAGCATGTCTGTTACGGTATAAGTTAGTTAAGCAAACAGGTCCATCGCCAATGGAAGCGAGAAAATCATTTCCTCCTTATGAAAATATTGTGAACTTAATTTAGTCTGTAGAGTCTTATACGCTGTCTACATAAGGCCTATTCAAAATTGTCTGGGGACGTACGTGACTGGGGTATACGCTGGTTTATCTCTTCTTTCTTTCTCTATCTCCTTGCCACACTCTTTTTTCAGGTCGTCTCTTATAGGCTATAGGCCACGGTCGATTTTCCTTTCATTCTCTGGACATAAAATTTATATGAAAAATTTTTACTTGATTTCGGGTGTTTCGATGCCGTAGAGTCTAAATCTTTTCTCCAGGTGAGAATTGCGCATTTTTTATAAATTGCATTTTAAATTGAATATTTTATCGGTAAATCTGAGCATAAAATTCAAGTAAGGGAGGTAATAATTGAGTAAATATGACGTTTCTTAGGCTAGTAGTTATCTCCCTTAAATTCAAAAATTTTTAAATTCGGCGAAAATGAATTCCCCGAATATTTGTGCAATACATCTTGAATCAATTAATACGAATGAAAAAATTATTTCTGTTACTGTTAACTCTTAAAAAAATTTGTGAATATGCAAATAAATGGAGCAACTTTGTCTGTCAACAAGGTAATTTGCATTTGTTTTAAAATAATTTTATGTAGAAATAAATGGCATTTAAAATTTCCTATTACAATAATCTGCTATTTTTTTTACATCTACAATATTTTTACAGCATTTTTTATGATTTAAATAAAGATTGTCAATGCTAGCTATGCTGGTGTGTTACAGGTTGGAAAAATTTGAGAAACGCAGCATTACAGAAATGAATTCAATATTCACTGACACTACACCATCAACCAGTAATGAAGAGCTTAAACCCAGTCAGAAAAGGTTGAGGAGGAGTAGTAATTTTAGTCAATCCACTTTTGATAAAGATGATCAAACTACTCGCTTTTCCTCTGTTTTCCCAGCCAAATGCATATTTTGCAAAAGACAAAGAAAAGATAAAAGAAACAAAATTGACGGAAGGCGCACCAGGGAACCCTTGCAACAATGTGAACTCATTGTAAATGAAATTTTATTTGCTGCAAAGCTGAAACATGATGAAGATCTTCTTTGTCAGTTACAGGATAAAGATCTTGTAGCTGGAGCGTTAAAATATCATCATACTTGTAAAATTAATTATACTAATTTTTTGAGATACAAAAAAAAGATCAGTAGACATGAACAATGAAACAAAACACAGTGCTGCATATGATATTTTCAAGAAAGATATTATAATGAAAAAAATCATTAAAGGAAATCAGGTCTTACGAATGTCCAACTGTCTGAACTGTACAGAAACATCTTTAAATCAGTAGAAGGGACATCTATAGCGGCTAAAACTCAACATCTGAAGCAGCAGATTTTACATGATTTTCCACAGCTCACTTTCTTAAAACCAAGACAGAGGAATCAGTGAGGTGGTGTTATGTGAAAAAATAGTTCCTGACCTAATGGGAACAAGTGAAACTGATGATTCAGCAGATGACTCAGATGGTGATGATGATAATGATGATGAAGGAACCCAAGAACATGAAGCAACAGGTAAATATAATAAGACCTAAAATAATAATGTAAACTCTTTAACAATAGTTTTACTTCTAATCATTGATTAATTTATACCTAATATTAAATGATCTAATTGTGTGATGTTATCTGAACAGACTTTACTACCAAATGTTACCAGTGGAAAATATTTATATCACACTCATATATAAATTTTAGAACACAAAAATATTTAATAGTAATGAAGTATTTTCATTTCTGAATATTTGAAAAAGTTATTTAGTGATTTCTTTTACATTTTGTTTCAGATGGCGATGAAAACAATAGGTACAATTTGTATCATGCTAGCATGTATTTAAGAAATCAGATTATTTCTGTGGAATCACCAACATCTTGGCTTCCTAAGAGCAATAGTGTAACTACAGAATGTGCTATGAAGATAATTCCTGTAGAACCTTTTAATGCATTGACATTGATGTGTGGTCTTTCTGATGAAGTTGAAATGAAGAATAGATTTATTACTGTGTCTGAGAAAGATAAGAGAAAGCTGCTTGCCATAGCACAAGATATTCTGAACCTTTCTCACAGAGGAAATTTGTTTTTACAAAAGCATTATGCACTGGGAATGGCTGTTCGACACTGGACTGGTCAGTCAAAACTTATAGGCATTTTAAATGGGTTTGGGCACTCTATAAGCCACAGCACAACTCTAGAACTGGATACGGCTTTGGCTGAACAACAACTATCATAAAGTAACATTCCAGAGGGTTTTAAAAAGAAAACTTTTACACATTTAGCCTGGGATAATAATGACTTTGGAGAAGAAACTCTGAGTGGTAAGGGAACAACCCATAATACAAATGGGATTATAGTGCCGCAGCTAACTTCTGATCACTTATCACATATTGAAGATGTCGCAATAGAAAAAGACCAGCCCCAAATGATCAGGAGTAAGAAGCGCAGTGTGATGCTAAATGAAGCGCCCATACCAGAATATTATGTGGCAAAAAGAGTAGGCCCTTTCCTACCTTCAGTTTCAATTGACAGCATTCAAAATGCTTTATTTAAATCATTTTGTGAGACCAAAACAAGCATTACTGATTTGGCTATGACCATGATCAATATGCACTGTGAAAGTGACAACCAAAACACTACTCCAATTCCAGGTTGGACAGGTTTCAATATTCTTTTATTACAGGACCAAATACCACCAAAAAGTAATATTGGATATTTGCCTGTGGTCAATGGTAACCCAACTCAGCTAAGTACTGTGAATGCAGTATTTTTGAAAAGTCTTGCTATTGCTGATGAGCTTGAAACTGAATGTATTGTATTAACATTTGATCTTGCATTTTATGCTAAAGCACAGCAAGTACGTTGGAATGATACCATGTATATGCAAAAAACAGTTGTCAGACTTGGTGAGTTCCACACCTGCATGTCGTTTCTCAGTGTCATTGGAAAGCGCTTTGAAGATTCGGGGCTAGCTGATGTCCTACTTGAAGCTGGAACAGTGGCACAAGGATCACTACCTGGAGTCATGAATGTCTAAAAATTTATATTATGCTTTTCCCAAAACACAATTCCAAGATCTTGCACATCAAATGATTTTAAAGAGTTTGAAAGCAAACTATCCTTATTTATTCAAGAGAGATGCAGCCAATTTCCAACTTTTGCATTTTGGATGAGTTACTTGAATATGGCAGATTTGTTTTTAAATTTTATTTGTGCTACACGAACAGAAGATTGGGCCCTTCGCCTTAAATCAGCAGCAGTAATGGTACCTTGGTATTTTGCATATGACCATTTGAACTATGCTAGATATCTTCCTGTTTATATATATGAGATGCTTGCTGTTCCAGATACCCACCCTGCAATAGCAAAGCATCTTGCTGCTGGGGATTTTGTAGTCCAGCAACAAAACCAGTACCCCTTTAGTCAGACAGCAATGGACCAGACGATTGAACAGACAATGAATAGAGATAGCAAGACCAGAGGTGGGCAGATTGGATTCTCAAATAATGACAATGCTGTTCATCGTTAGATTTTATCTTTTAATAAACGTGCTCAAATCTCTAAAGACTGTACTGAAATGGCTGGAAAAGGAGAAGGCTGCCATAATAAAAAAAGACCTGAGTAGTTCTCGATATCAAAAGGATGAAGCAGATATTCAGAGTGTCATGCAGACAATTGAGTCAATGCAAAATCCATTTGCATATTGTGAAAAAGAATTAATTAACATTGCATCTGGCCAAGTTGCATCTTTTGAAATTAAAGATGACATTTTGACAGCACATGAACAAGGCTGTAATATTTCTAATCAGTTTGTTCAACAACGACTAATTTTGAAAATTGTGGAGTTGAATGCACCATTAAAATCAATGAAGATAAAAACTTTTAGTGATCTTCAGAAAAAGCATTCACAACAAAAGAGCAAGAAGGAAGCAGATTGCTTGAAAGCAGATAAAGACCTTCTCACTAGGCTTCTTATAGTAGTAAGAACCCGAAAAGTTGACCTGGAAGAAATTTTTTCACATTGCCTTTCAGAGTTCCCATCTAGCCTAAGTAACATTGATGGTTCTTTGCAGCGTACCAACAAAGCTGCATTATTTCATTATTTTCTTGTAAAGTTTCCTGATATGAAAATTAACAATATTCCAAAAAATGCAGCACTGATATTAGATGGAATGGCAGTAACACAACAGCTTGCAGACCATGTTCCATCAAGGTTTGGTGAGCTAAGTATTTATGTTTTTAGATATGTAATCAAGCTTGCTTCTACTTATATGTCATCAAGAGTTGACTTTGTCTGTGATAAGTACAATCCATGGAGCATTAAAGACTCTGAAAGAAGACGCCGTTTGATTACCCCATGCCACCTGTTACGTTCTCTGAATGAAAAACAGAAAACACCGGTACAATTTCGAAAATTCCTCATGTCTGGTGAAAATAAAGAATCCCTCATCTTGTTTATGTTGAGGCATTGGAAAAAATTGCCAGCAGAAGAATTTCATGGAAAAACTGTGGTTGCTTCATTTAGCCAAGGATGTTTCATGCTGTGTCCTCATAGTGACACAAATGAAGTAATCACAGAAACTTTGCCAGAATTAACAACTGACCATGAAGAAGCCGATACCCTTCTTTTGCTTCATGCAAAGCATGCATCAACTGCTTTCCCTTCCATTTTCATTAAGACTCCAGATACGGATGTTTTTCTTCTTTGCCTTGCTCATCAAAATGAATTAAGCTGTGATTTATATATGGCTACTAATACCAACCGATCATCTTGTTTGATCTCTATTAAATCAGTTGCAAAGAAATGTGGACCTGCTCTTTCAAGTGTCTTACTTTCTTTGCATGCATTCACTGGCCGTGATACTGTTAGCTGCTTTAAGGGAAAGGGTAAAATAAAACCCTTTGAGTTAATGAAAGAAACAGAGAAATTTCTTCAAACTTTCACACTTTTAGGCTGCAACTGGCACCTGACAGATGATTTGTTCCAGCAATTAGAAAATATTTCTTCTGTAAATACTGCTCGTTTTAATATTTTTCATATGTCTGGAAAATTGGATAATACTCTACCACCTTGCCAAAATAGTTTACGGTTACATGCAGAAAGGGCAAATTACCAGGCTGCAATTTGGCGACAATCTCTTCACATTAATATTAATGCTCCTTCTGCAACAAATCATGGCTGGAAATGTGAAGATCAAAAACTCGTTGTTCATTGGAGCAGCCTTCCTAAAACTCCATCTAATTTGATGAACTTAGTAAAGTGTAACTGTAAGAAGAACAGCTGTAACTCCAGGCGTTGTTCTTGTGTTCGTCAAACACTGCCTTGTGCCGACCTTTGCCAGTGTATAGATTGTTTTAATGTATTTAAAAAAAATAATGAAGTGCAGCTGATTAATGAAATAGAAGATTCTGACTCCTCAGAGGGCGAATGATAAGATGAGCTTGCAGGATTAGAGGACAATCAATTATTTTTCAATTCCTTTTATAAATGTATTACTTGATAACAATTATTTCAACATAACTGAAAAAAAACGCTTATTACAAGATTTTTTTTTATATATATAGTCAAAGTTAGTCTAAACATTAAGATTTCTATATCAGTCAATGTGTATGTGTGACAAAATTACATCAAAAAGTAAATGGCAGTCCAAAATGAAGAAAAGTCAATCACCAGAAGTATTTGAAAACAGTTCTTCCATCTATGATTTTTGGAAGGCACAAGATTTGGAAACATATATAAAGGTTTTTCATGTTTTTTTTTATCAAATTAATGTACACTGCAATGTTTTACGAGGTTATTCGAATTTGAGAAACTCACACGACAATAGAAAGTAACGTTTTCATTGTTATGGCTTTATGCAAGTCATTTTATTTGCTGAAAATTCCTAATTAAATAAATTAACACATAATATAAGAGCATAGATATATCAGCTTCTTGTTGATACACTTAAATGTGCTAAAAAACTTATTTAAAGTTCATTTTACATGAAGTAAACCATGAAAATGGACTTTTTCCGTAAATGACACACCCTGTATTATCTCCCCTTTTCTGAAGCAGTGCGCACATTTAGTCTGGAGATCTCTTCAGATTTGAAATCAGCACGAAAAATACTCCTAGAAACACTTGAAATTTTCTCATATGAATAAAATGTCCACGACCTCAAAATCTAAGCCCTTTTTTGGCCTCTGGCCCATAGCCTATTACGGTAATAAGGAAGGTACATCTATCACTTGTCGAATTTTCTGTTTAATCCTAACAACCTACTTACCAGTCGGAAAATATTGTTAGACGAATATTCATGGTCATGGCTCAAAAAAATGAGTAACAACATTCAGCAACAAACTTTTAATCTTCCAAGATCAAAAACGAAATTAAAGATTTAATGAAATTCGAGAACAGGTTAAAAACCAATTTTAATGAATTGAATTAGAATTAAAATATTAATGATAAATTTTTATAGCAATATGAAAAAGTGCCAGAAATCTTTTAAATATCAATGTGAAAAGAAGTCAGAATTTTTTTTATATTAGGTTGGTGCAAAAATAATGACGTAATAATGTCGTTTCTTGACGTTAAAAAATACGTCAAAAAAACGACATTATTACGTCATTATTTTTGCACCAACCTAATAGCAACGTGAAAAGGTGACAGAAATATTTTAAATATTAATATTAAAAGAGGCCTTATATATATATATATATATATATATATATATATATTTTATAACAGCAATTAATAATTGATTCCACTCCTTAAAACCGCCAATCTGCCGATCAGAAGCTTTCCTGCCGGATGTAGTTTATCGTCATACCCAGGACTATACGGTTTATTGTGTATGTGTCTCTGACTTGGATCGAAGATGTATAAGTTTAAAAAAGTATTATAACTGACAATATCGGGAATTTTCCCTAAGTTCATTCGGTCCTCTTCATCACTTCATTGAGATGTTTTGTTAGGCAGTGAACAACATTGTTTCGATAATGATTTTTACGTACACTCGGCTGTACGCTACTTATTGTTTGGGGATGGCCGTTTACTTGACATAAGCTGACATTTTGTGCTTAACATTTGATCAGTAGTCTGTCCATTTCATCATAAACTTCTGAGGGCAAGAACATTTGTCAATGTCATAAGTGAGACAAGGATAAAGTTTAAACCATTTACTCTTGAAATCTCACAAGCTAGCGTCCTAACCAAATAACTTCAGTTTATATTGTGTCGAATTTGACTGCGTTGGTCGGGTTTCAGTGATTTTGTCCAGCAGTCAATGGAGATTTAAATCACTTTAGAATCATTCACCTTCTTTGTCAACTGAAATATGAGATTCATTCTGGAGAGACTCGATAATTTTTTCTGCAATATCATTATTATCTTCATAGCTTCCATCTTTTTCTTTATCTGCAGGATTTAGCGGCAATTTTTTAAAAAAATGGACTCATTGTCGGTTGTGGTTTTTCCGCCAGGAGTGTAAAAGCCACAAAATGGCCAGCATGAACATTTCGCATTCGAACTTGACTCCCTGCAGCATACTCTACGTACCGTGTATTTCCCCTTATAAGACGACCTTTAAATTCCAAAAATCACCCTTAAAAATTGGTGGTCGTCTTCTATTACAATTCTAAAAAAGAAACCTTACATTCTGAGTGATGTTGCTCGATTCCTTGGCTACTTCAAGAGCTTTCAATTTAAACTTCGATCAGATTATTTGACCCATATAGGGTCTTCTTGTGCGTATTCAAATTGACTCGTTTGTGTTTGTCCACACCTTGTAAATGCTCATAAAAGAGAGAGTTGGCACCTTTTGTTGCAGCGTCCGGGGAAAACTTGGTCTGCTCCTTTAGGGAGAAAAGAGAGTGACGTCATTATCTTTTTCTCTCTCAACTCAAGAAGGTTCGTCAACAACAGTATACTAGGAATCATCAAATGATAAAGTAAAACAATATTCCACTCAAGTGGTTAGTGTAGGATAAAGTAAGAGACACTCCTTTGATGTCTTAGTCAGAGTAGGCGCGTAGGGTATGCCTTAGCTATGGGCGTAAGATTTCTAATTACAAAAAGACATGTAATTATCAGCAATTTCTCCTTCAAAAGAATATCTCCAAGATTGTCATAGGATTAGAAATATGTATCACTTTTCAATCCCTCGGCCAGAGTCAAAGTACTGGAGCAGTCTCTTTAGTTAAAGTGCCTGTCTGTCTCACTCTTTTTCTTTCTTTATCTCTCTCTCTCTCTCTCTCTGTTCGTGTGCGTTTATGTTAACATGGACGATTCATATGCTAATATACAGAAATAAGAATTAACAAAATGATTTTCAAACGGATAAGATTTTGTATCGTGATCTTTTGTCTCAATGACATTGCATTACACAAAACAAACTATCTAAACTAATCTCAAAAATTTTACTACGTTACTAAAACATCAAAAATTTTTACCATAAAGTTTCTTTAATGAAATGTTCTTTCACATAATTCTGAACATTAGATTTAAAGTATGATTTGCTATATTCCATATTACCCAGTTAAACTTTATGAAATCCCAAATGTATGATTTAACCATTTTATGTATGTATGTATGTATGTATATATGTATGTATGTATCTATCTATCTATCTACACACACAAGCACATTTGTGTAACAAGTCATGCAAGTCTGCAGCCGGCCTGTCAAGTCACCTTCGGGGTCATGCACAAAAGAGGTGCGAGGTAGGGAGCGAACGTGTTTAGGCAGCCATCATCTATGAAGATGCAGTGGATCATTATCATTTCTCTCTCTTTCTCTCTCTTGATACACACACGCGCATATATATATATATATATATATATATATATATATATATATATATATATATATTGATTTTTTATGAACATATACGGGAGCGTGAAAGTTAAGTAACGTTCCTAACTTTGAGACCCTGTGAAGCGGTTTTGGTGGTGTTTTTGGTGCAATAAATAAAGATTTTCAAAAATAACGGATTCGACATAGACATAAAAACTAACATAAACGAAGTATAATTTCTAGATGTTACCTTCAACCTAAGAAAAAGTACATATAAACCATACAGAAAACCCAATGATAAACCTCTGTATATATACACATCCTACAATCACCCACCATCTATAATCTAACAGATACCAAAATCGATTAACCGCAGTCGTTCCAACAATTTTTTCCAATGAAACCATATTTAATGAAGCTAAAAAAGACTACGAAACAGCCCTAAAAGATAATGGATTCCCGGCAGCACTCACATACTCACCACAGAGCACAAAAAAAAAACGAACAGGAAGAGAAATATCATATGGTTCAACCCACCGTACAGCAAAAACGTAAAAACAAATGTTGGAAAAATATTCTACAAACTCTTACACAAACACTTCCCGAAATCAAGCACCCTACACAAAATATTCAACAAAAATACAGTAAAAATCAGCTACAGTTGGACCGAGAACGTGGCACAAATAATAAAAAAGCACAATAGCAAAACTATCAACAAATCACCCGATCAAATTAAACCCACGTGTAACTATAGAATAAAAAATGAATGTCCCTTAAACGGTAATTGCTTACAAAACAACGTAAGCCACGGTAAAATCACCAGATAATGAAGAAAAAATATACATAGGAATAACTGAAGGACCCTAGAAACAAAGAAACTATGTACACAAAACATCTATTACAAATAGTAAATACGCACAATGCTTTCTAAGTATATCTGGAAATATCTCCCAAGTCCAAAATAAACTACTAAATAAACGATCTGATCGCATGAAAACAAATTTTTACTATGTTACTTAAAAATCGAAAACTGAAAAGAATAAATAAAAATAAACAAAATAATAATAAAAACAAATAAAATAAATAAACCCAAGCAAATAATAAACAAATTAACAACCGTTCCCGTTAGAATAGACAAAAAAGAATAAATAAAAAGAAAAACAAGTAAAAATAATCAATCCAAATGAATAAATAAATAAATAAAATGATGAACAAATTAAAAACTGCACCCTCCAAAATAACAGTTAGAATAGACTACATCAATCAATCCAAAAATTGGACGAAAAAATAACTTTAATTACCTTCCCAGATCAAAACAAACTATCTAAACTAATCTCAAAAATTTTACTACGTTACTAAAACATCAAAAAACCGAAAAGAATAAATAAATATATAAAATAAAAATAAATTAAAAACAAGTAAAATAAATGAACCACCCAAAATAAACAAACGATTCCCGCCAAAATAACCGTCAGAATGGACTTCCCGCAATGCACCACTGACCCGTATATATAAATAGTCGAGAAAAACCCAACGCACGTACCATGACGATTGCGTCTAGCACGAAACAACCTGTCGCCTCTGAGTGGTGACTTCAATGTTCACTTTCATATTTACATACGTTCTATCTCTGATATTGAGCACTTTATACCATAAATATAGCACATCTTAAAACTATATTTCTATATATCATATTTCTTCATATGTATATATATATATATATATATATATATATATATATATATATATATATATATGGGGGAGCAGTAGACCGTCTTTAAGATTTGTCTCGTTGCACAAGACTGACAATATACTTTTCTTTCACGTGTTTCTTGTTTAGTGCAGGTGTCTTTTTTTCTAGACATAATGAATGCAAAAATATATCCAAAACTTTGTTGTTTCCGGGCGCTTTCAGTTAAACTGATAGCCAGTTTCGAGTATTATATTATATATTACTATTATAAATGACAATTGCTATTGTAGAGTTGTAGACAAATCCCTGAAAGTGGACCAATTTACAAATAAGGCCAGTGGATATATTGTTAATTTCCAAATAAGGCCAGTATATAGCAGCCGCGTTCACAATTGATGCTATTAAAATGGATTTGTCTTTTTTATAGTAAATGCTTCCATATATATATATATATATATGTATATATATATATATATATATATATATATATATATATATATATATATATATATATATATATATATATATATATATATATATATATATTATATATATATATTATATATATATATATATATTATATATATTATATATATATATTATATATATATACATATATATTATATATATATATATATATTATATATATTATATATATATATATATTATATATATATATATATTATATATATATATATAATATATATATATATATATATATTAGGTTGGTGCAAAAATAATGACGTAAGAATGTTTTTTGACGGTAAAAAAAACGTCAAAAAAACGACATTATTACGTCATTATTTTTGCACCAACCTAATATATATATATATACACCAGGTAAAAAGTTTGCTCAAAAGCTGCTTATTGTCAAAAAAGTGCTCGATAAAAGAGTTTCAATATTAAAGCAAAATCCAGGTAGGCAGTGACCGGCCACGTCTGCTAGGTTCATATATTGGAGATTTTATACCACAGAATTTATATATAGCTTTAAAAATGACGGAACTCATTGTTTTAAAGGAACATTTTTCGACCAAAACTTCTTCAGAAAGATTCGTTAGAACAAAAATAATAAAAACGGTGAAACTGGAAGAGGGGATGGGGTTAAAATAAGAAGCCATGACTGAAATAATAAATCAATGTAAATAAACCTGTAGTTAGTGTAAAACAGAAAAAAAAATTGTTATACGCACCTCTACATTGCAAAAAAAATTATACCGATATGGCTAGGTATCCGACCGTTCTTATTGACATACGCCAGCGGAGATTTTTTCCCCTGAGCTATCAGCTCCCGGCAGAGGGGAAGATGAAGTTTTTTACGTATTTATTTTTTAATAAACACGCCAATGACTCAGAATGCTCGATTCATAGAAGAGCTTTGCATTATCAGCAGTAGCAGTCACTGTTTAAAAATTCTGTTGATGCTGATCAACCTTTTGCGAGCTTTTTGACACATTGTTATAACTTTGTTTTAAATTTAACCTTTCCATTTCCTTACCTTGCTTTAGCGGTTGTATTAAATCTTTTTTTCTGTTCTTTCTTCATAATGTAAAAATCCCCAAAGGAAACTTTTCAAGGTCAATTTATTTTTGTTATTGTTTCATCTTGTTTTTCTTCTATTTTTTATCTGTGTACGAGGGGGGGACCCAAAAGTTACTGGAATTGTCATATAAGTAAAAGTTTATTCATTTATTGTTGCATGTTTATATTCTTATCACCTTTAAAGTATTCTCCATTTAAAGCAATGCACCGGTCCAGACATGTTTTACACTGTTCAAAGCAGTCCTAGAATTCTTGCGAAGATATGTTTTTTAATGACTCCATCGTTTTCTTCTTAATCTCTTTGGCATCTGAAAAACGTTTTCCTTTGAAGACTTCATTTGAGGGGAAAAAAAAAAAAAAACGTCACAGGGGTGGAGATCGGAGTAATAGGGAGGGTGGGGAAGTGGGGTCATGCCATTCTTGGTCAGAAACTGTCTCACACTCAGTTTGTTTCATGCTAAACACAATCGTCAGACCATATGCCTAGTTGCGTTTAGCAATGACGATTGCATTTAGCATGGAACAGACTGTCGCCATTAGGTCTTGACTTCAATGTCCACTTATGTATATATATATATATATATATATATGCGTATACGTATATTTTTTACCCGACGTTTTTGTCACTTCAAACGTTACTATAGTGGAATAGCCTTCGCATTTTTATTTTAGGCCGTGTGTCCTACGGTCATTGGCTTGCGTATTCGAGAAATCTTAAAACGTGCTTTCCGGCAGGTATCGAACCTGCATCTCCCTTTGTAGGAGAAACCACCAATTCATATAGTAATTTTCCAAGCATAGCTTGGATGTGACACAAGGCCGAAAGTAAGGGGCACCCAGTGAGGATTGAACTCACTACTCACCCGTAATTGCTCTAGCGAGACAAGCTTATTAACCATTACACCACCTCGAGGTGCCCTAGATTTTCCAAGCGTAGCTTAGATGTGGCACAAGGCCGAAAGCATGGGGCATCCAGTGAGGATCGAACTCACTTTTCAGTAGTAACTAACATAGCAAGACAAGCTTGCTAACCATTACACCACTACGAGGTGCTCAACCACCAATTCATATAATGTGAATAGCAAGAACGAGTCGCAATATGCAAATTATTTTAGCGGGCTAATCAAAAGTGGCCGATATAATTTAAAATGAATTAAATTCGAGAGCTGATAAAAGCTAAGTCGTTAAACTAATAAGCAAGCTACTATAGTTCCGCTGGTAAGGTTCTTCTGGATTTAAAATAATATATAAATTACTTATATTTTTTTTCACCGGAAAGAAAAATTAACGCTATTGCTATGGGGTTCAAGATTTCAATGCACTTTATCGGAAAAGTACTGCTTGAAGATCTTCGATACATGTCATATGCGGAGAGGACAATTCATGTTTGCAAAGACAAAAGATAAGTGTCTGATTTGTGCAAAACGCTTGTTGATCAAGTTGATCTCTTGCCTGGAATGGTCTTTTTTTCATTGACCATGCCCTTCAAGAGTCAACCGAAGAAATGAGAAATGGCTATACAGAAACCCTAAGGATGTTTTAACGGTCATATAAACGAAGTTTTCGGTAACTGTGATGATTCTCGGGGTTGTGAGTAACGGAGGAGATGTCATGCCTTCTCACCTCTTTCCTCAGGGCTTGGAGGTACCTATATCGGAAAATTTGCGCCTGAGGACCTTTGGTAAACGGCATATGTGAGAGGCCAATTTATGTCTACAAAGGAAAAAGATAACCCTCCCTTAATTTCATGTTCTGTTAAATGGTTCTTTTTTTCGAATATACTACACTGAAGACATTTTTTTTCACCTTGTATCCAGTATTTTGTTGTGTCTTAAGCATATATCTTTATGACCCGATAACCGGATTTTTATTTGAATCTATTGTTCTTTCTTTTTTCGCATGTTATGATAATTTATAAACCTTCTGATTGCGAAGGCCACAAGCAAAGATACAACTTACGCGCAACTTTACATACCGCTAACGGCTTAAGTTACCATTAGTACCTAACGACCTATTTTATGATTTTAATTTTAGTGTGGAGTTGTGACGAATTCTTACTACTACAGATTTCGACCATAGGTTTGTTGAATCTACGTTATGCATTAACATAATATGTAAAATTGTACAAAATATCTTTAAGGGGCTTGTATATTGGTGTACATAAACATCGATGTATGTGATGATCTTATGAAGAGAAAAATCGCATCATTTAATCAATAAGACCGCCTTTAGTAGGCATTAGTCATGTTTCTATATAACTATATAGAAGTTTACTCCAATTACTTCTTGTTGACCAAAGCAATATTTTAATGTTTTTACACTATTTATATTAGGAATATTATCCTCATCTTTGTTGTTGTTATTATAACGTTTTAACCCTAACCCTTCATCAGGTGTATATTGATCTGGGTAACTGAACCCTGTAGGTTACCCTGTCGATATACGTCTGATGAAGGCCGGAGGACACAGCAGTCGAAACGTTGTGATAACAAAATCAGATATGAGAATAATAATCTGAATATAGTGTAAATAATAACTCCTCATTCCACAGAAATTCTGACAGAAATTTTAGCCTTTATTGATATGGCTTACGGCCATATCACGTTGAAACACCAGTTCCCGTCCAATCACCGAAGTTAAGCAACGTCAAGCCTAGTCGGTACCGAGATAGGTGACCGCTTGGGAATACCAGATACGGGATCTGCGGGTGGTGTAAAGGATAACGGCTGGCAAAAGGAAATCGGAGAGCCGAGTTCCAATTCTACTCGAGTTCGTTATATTCACTTACTCGCAATTCCCTTTGGGGAAAGGCGTGAATCCATCTATTTCCGTCCAGCTATGGGTTAAACAGTAATTCTTGTATCAGTAAATAATTATTATCTTAAAAAAATTCTTACAGTTTAAAATGTTTTCTTACTTTAAATAACCTGGAAAAGCCGGAAAACACAAATGTCGATATTAATACACATAAATTTTTACTTTCTCCTTTTTCTTAAGGGTGTGGGTGATCATGGCTCTCCCCAATTTCCTATCCGTTGTAGCTCTTATTAATGTTTCTTTTTTTAGACAAACTCATTACGTAGGTTACTTGATGTTTCCATCTTTTCCATGTGAGTATCAAATTCCCAAACTCTCTTTTCTTGATATGTATCCCAAGAATTCCAATTGTCTCTTTCTGATTCTAAGTATAAGTGTCCTTTTAGCTTCCATTTTCCATAAAACTTTCTCATTGTTTACATGTCTCGTCCATGACATTCTCAGTATCCTTCTGCTGCCCCATATCCTCCTTTTATTTCCAAGGAAATTGTCTAGCATTCACTACCATATAGGAGGACTGATATTGCATAACAGTCCAGCAAACCTATCTTTGTATTCTTTAAATCCATCTACAGACTTTCATTTCTGTTGTCGCAAGTTTCCTCTTCATAGAAAATTCAATACTTTTTTCTTTATTCTGTTGATTCATGTCTCCTCTTCATCTGCGAGGAGATTGTCCAGCATTCACTGCCATATAAGAGGACTGATATTACATAACAGTTCAGTACACTTTTCTTTGTCTCTCTTGCTTCAAGTCTCTTCTTCATCTGTGAGGAGATTGGCCACCATTCACTGCCATATAGAAGGACTGATATTACATAACAGTTCAGTACTCTTTTCTTTGTTTCTCTTGCTTTAAGTCTCTTCTTATTATTATTTTAAGTGATTGTCCAGCATTCACTGCCATATAGGAGGATTGATATTATTATGTAACATTTCAGTAATCTTTTCTTTGTTTCTGTTGCTTCAAGTCTCTTCTTCTCTGAAGAGATTGTGCAGCATTCACTGCCATATAGGAGGACTGATGTTATATAACAGTCCTGGAAACCTTTCTTTGTATTGTCTAAATCCAACTGCAGACTCTCATTTCTGTTGTCGCAAGTTTCTCCTTCATAGAAAATTCAATACTATTTTCTTTTTTCTGTTGATTCAAGTCTCATCTTCATCTGGTAGGAAATTGTCTAGCATTCACTGCCATATAGGAAGACTGATATTACATAGCAATGCAGATGTCTTTACTTTGTTTCTAACAAAATTTTCATGTTTCTTAATACAGCAGAACCATGTAGCATGAGTGCACCATTATACGAGCAACTTACTTTACGAGCTGCCATTTGTATCGTAGGACGAGTAAAAAATTACAGTAAGAGCAAGCGTCATATAGATAGAAGCAGTCGGTGACTGAGGCAAAGGGAAGCATTGCCAGCTGACATCATCTATTTCTAAGAAAACAACACTGTTAAAGGCGCATCTGTGAATGCCTACCGCCCATTACATTTGTGGTGATACTAAACACAGAGAACCTGGTGTTAGCCGTAAGACGTTCAAAGAGATAATGTCATAAAGTGGTTTGTGCGCATGAGGCTCCACGCATTTGTTCCGGTTATAAGTGAATAAATAAGAAATTCTATAAAAAGTCTTAGCCAGTCAAAAGGGTTCGAGCCCAAATAATACATGATTTCAGCTGAGCACTTTTGATCCCAAAATAAGTATAAAGTGGTCTTTTTTTCAATCAAAACTCAAAGGGGAAAACTAACTCCCAAGAGGACAGACCACATTAAAGGAATCTCAACTACAGCGACCGATTGCCTTTCCCACCTCGACAAACATCAACCCAAAGAAGATCTCACATTAAAGGACACTTAAGCGTAAACCCCAACCAGAAAGTATCCTACAATCACTATATACATTTATTCAATTCATTGGAGAAAATTCTTCGAAGTACTTATAACGTCACCTACCAACGCAATCGATTGCCTCCCTTTCCCGATGAGCACGGTGAGGAGAAGACAACAAAGGAACTTTAGCTGCTTCAGGTGAATCAAAACATGGAGGAGATAAAGGAACTAGCTAAGGAGGAAAGAAAGTATGTCGGAGTTTCCCCCCCCCTCTCCACACAAGTGAGATCAAACAAGTCCTGACGATGTGGGGGAAAAAAAATGAAAGACTTTGTTGGAAAATATCAGCCACAAAAATTAAGTGCAAGGTCGTGTGGCTGCTTTGTTCAAAGAAAATTTTGTTGACTATTTTTGTGTCATTTTGAAATAAAGAACAAAACAGATTTCTGTTGATAAGTTTCTAAAGAAAAGACGTGCAAATGCCAAAAATGAATCAAATGCCACAAAAATTCTTAAGTTCTGAGTGAAAACTCCAGAAACTTTCTTATGAAAGTCTTGTAGTTTAATAAAAACTGTTTGTTTCTTTCATTCTCTCTTATCATGTTCTTATTCCATGTACATTTTGGGATTTAATTTCGTACTGTCCGTTTTCTATTTTTTTTAAATTCTAAAATGGACATTTTGGATGCTTTGGCAGAACTGGAACGAATTAATTAATCTTCCATTAATTTCAGTGGGAAAATGCTTTATAATACATGTAATTTGCAATACGAGTTCGGGCTGAGAACTAATTAAACACGTACAGCGAGGTCTACTGTACTTTGTTAAATCATGCATATGCTAAAAATCCTTATCCCTTTGGCCCACCAGTTGACGCAAGAAAAACAAAATTTTTAGCCAAAATGTCGAACGTGCTAGAAAGGATTAAAAAAAAAAATAATCAAAAAATACTTTTGTTTTTCCTCATAATAATAACGTAAATATTTTGATGTTTTTATCAAATTTGGGGCCTTTTTTCATCATTCTCTTTCTTAGAAAATTTTTGGACGTACTTATATCTTAGTTTTTCCAAGCCTATATTTTTTCTGAAAGTGTCGTCTCTACCTTGAACTATTTTTAATAAAATTTCATTTTTATAAAAAAAATTCTGTTAATGATTATTTATTAAGAAAAATACAAACTCTTTTTCCTATATTTAATTCATCATTTATTTCTAGGTGGAATCGTGGGATTATTGTTTATTTTGAAATCTTAAAACACAGCGAAACACTAAATGCGCATTTATACGTCCAGCAGCTGCAACATGTTTGGTTGAGAACCACCCTGTGCTCGTTAATAGGAAAAACGTTCCCCGTGGCAATGCAAGGCTGCATAAAATAAGAATAAGATAGCTGAACTTTTGAAACTGAGTTGGTCTGTTCTATATTCACTTAATTTTGAAACAACTGATTATTTTCTTTTTTTTTCTAATAAATGCTTTGACGGGAAAACTTTCGCTAATCAAAACAAGATTCAAAAGATTATTGAAAACTTTTACGCATCAAAACCCGCAGAATTCCTAACCCTAACCCTAACCCGCAGAATTCTACTCTAAATTTTGCTCAAAGAGCTGCGTGATAAGTAGCAACAAGTCATTGCAAATAATGGTGAATATAGAATTGAATAAAATGTAATTGTATTGTGTATTTTTAAAGATTAAAGTTGACAAACAAAAACAGAAAGTATGACCCAGCCTAACAGATCATTAGTAAGTTTGTACCTCATTGGGCGGCTCATGACCTTGTACCAAAACTAAGTTAGGCTTAGTAAATAATTACAATGACCATTCTTATGTTACTGTATTAAGAACTGATCCGAATGACATCATGTTTTCATGTTCAGTTATTTCGACTTTCAGACAAATGTATTTTCTTTTTTCATCAGATGATACATTAGCTACCATTATTCATATCTGACGAGTATTTCTTCCATCTTAATGGTTAGAAAACTGAATCTGTAATGAGTCATAAGTAATTTCTGTTTTGGGGAACCAATTGTAATGATGAATATACCATCCTAACAAACTGTTCCTAAAATATATCATAACAGGTGATGAAGAATGGGTTGCATACAACAATATTCAATGCAAAAAGCAATTGGATTAATAAAGATAAATCTCTGCAACTATAAAACTTCAGCTCCATGGGAAAAAGGTAATGTGCGTGTGGTGGCATCGTTGGGACATAGAGTTCTTTAAACGCGACGAAACATTAAATGCATATTTATCCGTTCAGCAGTTACAACCTGACCATAAAGATTTAACTGAAAATCCCACGGTACTCGTCAATAGGAAAAATGTTGTCCCCCTCCATAGCAACGCAAGGAGGAATACAGCAAGAATAACACAAGAAAGTAGTTTGGAACTTGGCTGCATTGTTTTACCCCACCGAACTTATTCACCTGACCTTGCACAAAACAACTATTAATTTTTGACATCGCTACAAAATGCTTTGATGGGGAAAATTTCTTCTAATGAAAACCATATTCAGCTTGAAAACATTTTTCCATCAAAACTTGCAGAATTTTACTCAAAATATATATAAGTGATATATATATATATATATATATATATATATATATATATATATATATATATATATATATAAAGAAGAGGTTATAGTAGTTCCAACGAGAGAAAAGTAAGTATATTTTTAATAAGAAGAGAGAAGCCGCAAACGTTTTTGCTTGTAAAGTGCATTTAAAAAAAATATGTTTTATTTTCCATAATTTTGCTACACGGGTTTCCAGTTTTGCGACCGTCATCAGGCAAAGGGTGGAGATTTCCACATATTATTAAAAAATAATTCATTTTTTCTTTATGTTTTTCGATGTTAAATATTCTCGATATGAGACATTTTCTTTTTTGTGTTAGTAATTCAAATGTCTTTCTTGAACTGGCAGTGAAAAGTTCTGCGTGAAGGGTTATAAAACAATTAAGATTAGTTCGAGAAATGATGGAGTACTTATCGGCATGCTTATCTTTTAATAACCCCATTTTCGTGTGCTTTTGTCAGCATGCGCGTATATATGTGTATATCCCATCTCCATACATACACACTAACTACGAGGAATCGGTGAACACATCTGTACACCAACACACATACACACACATACACCCACATACACAAACACACACAAACATACTGTCCCATTACAAGGAATCAGTACACACACACACACACATACACACATACGTACATACACGTACTTCCTAAGTTACATGGAATCAGTATACATACACTCACACATACATACACACATATATGTACACACATACTTCCTAAGTTGTGTGGGGTTTGTGCGCGTGCCTGTTAGAAGTTCTCCTGCTTTTGTCAATATATATATATATATATATATATATATATATATATATATATATATATATATATATATATACACACACATTCGTGCCCCACAAAGACCCGCATGTGAGCGTGCGTACATGCATGTGAGCGTGCGTACATGCATGTGAGTGGTTTGATCACTGTATTTGGTCACTATGTGTATTTGATCAATTTTGTGTGCTTTTACGTGTGGGGTTATGATCTATTTAGTTCCCATTTAAATTTGTCTATGAAGTTTTTTTCTTGTATTTGTAGGTAAGAATAATTGTCTGTTTGGTATATTGGCATAATTTTAAATTTTCCCTGGTTACATTTAAAGATGTGTCGTGATACAAAAAGTTTTCTGTTGACCTCTTGCATTTTGTGCATTTGAGTATATAAATCATATTTTTGGAGTTACAGTTTAAGTTTTTATTTATTATGAATATCGTTTTGGGGTTTTCTAAAGTGTAAGAGTTTCCTTCTATAATGATGTCACAAACCCCACATCTTTTTTTGTTGCATTTTGTGACTCCCTGTATTGTGCGTTGGTTAAATTTAGATGAGGTTAATATGTGTTTTAGGTTTTTAGATTGGCATTTGCTTTTAATTATTTTGGTTGTTTTCAGTATATTTTTCAGTTTATTATTCTTGCTAAGTAGGTCTAGATTCTTTGTAATTTCTGTAAATAATTCTGGATTGTTTTTGTTGTATGTTGAGACATATGCTAGAGTTTGTTCGACGTTACGTTTCTTTTTATTTCTAAGTTGGTCGAGAGGAATTTGTTTTGCGAGTTCAAAACCTTTGTTTATTAGTGTTGTGGGGTACCCTTGTTCTTTTTAGTTTTATGTAGTTCTTCTAGGCGGGCTTTTCACTCACTATAGTACAAACCCTACGTGCTAGAGAATAGGGGATGGATTTTAGACAGCTTTTTGGGTGATTGCTCTTGAAATGAAGGTATTGTTGGGTGTCTGTAGGTTTGTGGTAGATATCTGTGATTATGTGGTTGTTTTTATTTCTAATGAGTATATCTAAAAATGGTAATTCGTTAAATTCTCGTAAAAAAATGGAGTTTTCTGGTAATCTTTCTTTTAAACGAAGTATCTATAAACAAAAAACAAAATTTTTTTTTTTCGTTTTTTGTTTTGCTATCCTATGACAGCCGCAATGATGGAGAAAGCATTACTTCGCATCATCCCCACTGAGACACGCTGCAAGAGTATTGTAACCTAGGGAATGTCAACGAATGGAATAATAACAGGAAGGTTGGTAATGAGCGATAATATTTAGGACAAGAACAACACATATAAGATTCGCCAGCGGCGCGTAGAAGTAGTCAACTGCTAGAAGTGAGTCAAGTAAATTCCACAATGAATCCCTAAATGCAGGACATCTACCAACCGACCCATGCAGTGAGATGTGGCACAAGGCCGAATTTAATGTGTGGTATCTGAACCAGTAGGCTCGGCTAAAAAATTCCCCGTATAAAACGTTTCCTAAGACGAGACTCTACCGTTCGACATAGTCTGGGGATCCTCTCTGTCCGGAGGCAGAGAGCTAGACCAACACAGCTGGAGACGAATCTCGAACTGCAGACCAACATACAGTATTTACTACTGTATTTATGTGAATGGGGACATCCATTATCGTCCGTAGGTATGCTACAAAGAGCCATCCCGTTTCGCGAGGCTCGTCCCTTAATCTAGACGCAATTTCTTCGCCTACAACGTATTTCTCATCGGTTTTATTCAACTTATACAGCGAGGCAATTCTGATTCTACCAGGATTCATTATTGGCAGTGACAATATAAACAATATAAGATATGCAGATGACAAAGTGCTACAAATCTTTCTACAGAAGGTAACGAAGGAAAGCGAGAAGAAAAGGCTAAGCATAAACTACGAGAAGACAGAATCCATAGTCATCAGCAAAAAAAATGAGCCCAAAATACAAATTACAGGTCGGAGAGACTAAAATCAAATAGGTACAGGAATTTAAATATTTGGGAAGTGTTCTAACACAGGACACTGAGATCCGAAGACGCATTCCAAAAGCTAAGCAGAGTATTAAGAGACGGGAAAATTTTGTTGGAAACAAACAAAAAGAGTACGTAATATCTGTTCTCGTGTATGGCAGCGAATGAAGAAGATGAAGATGAAGAAGAGACTCTGAGCAACGGAACTGGGATTCTACAGAAAGATGAGACAAACATGTGAGCAACGACGAGGTTTTGGAGAGAAAGGAAGCAAAAAGAAAACATCAAGAAGAAGCAGTTGAAATTTCTGGGACACATAATGTGGAAAGAGGGCTTGGAAAACTTGATATTCACGGGACAGATAGAGGGACAGAGGAAATCAGTGTGTAATATTTGATGAGGTTGAGTAAATGGATGGCAGAGCAGAATTTGTGAGAAATAACAAAAAGACAAAGCTTATTAAGAGCTACAGGAGACAGGAGGATGTGGAGTGCCATGATCGCTCACGTCCTAAATAAACACGACACATAAAAGAATGAAGAACAGCGGTAATATACAAAGTTATTTGTTCATTTTAATACAATTTCAATTTTCTTTGTTTCTTTTTTCTTACTTAATTTATCTGAAGTGATGGACGATAATTGCTACTTAACAGAAATAATTCAACAGCCTAAATGAACACAATTCAACATTTGATCTAACAACTCTTTTATGTATTGTTTAACAAATAAAGAATCTGTTAAGGTAATTACCAAGTAGACAATTACATTATTAGTTCATTAAAACTCACCAGTTAATGAACAATTTGTCACTACCACCAAAGTAAACTAATACGCCTTCAACTTATATATATATACTAGCTTAAAAGCCGCCTTTTCGCCTGTGTAGGGCTAATTGGGCCTCCAGCTTAAAACTAAAGGAACCTCTGGTCCAGCTTAGAAAACAACAATGTTAACTACAAAGAAATAACCTAGAATTCCTCAATTCACTCCATGGGACTTCAAACTCTCACTTTTTCGGGCTATAAGTCCAATTCTGGCCAAAATGCGCCGAGATTCCAGTTTGGGCCCAAAACTGAGTTCTTCGAATCACAATCTCTGCGGAACTTCAAAACTTGACTCCTTCACATTTTGAAGAAATAAAATTGGTTTCCTCAATTCACAAAAGTTTGGAGTTTAAACTGAATTTAAAACTTTAAATTCACAGAGTTTTGGTTACTTTAAACTCAACATAAATTAAAAACTTTTAAATTAACTAATTTTTTTCAGTTATTTAAAAATTTGTATTTTTAAACTGTTTTATCATGACCCGCACACAAATCCAAAGTACCAGATGAAGGGCAGATTTTCAATCCCGGGAACATCTTGATTCTAAAAAGGTATAATGTCTATGTAGAGCAAGAGTTACAGGGGTCTCATACATATGGATGACAAACAAATTCTGCTGTGTGTATATATATATATATATATATGTATATATATATATATATATATATATATATATATATATATATATATATGTGTGTGTGTGGGGGGGTGCGCGCGCGCGTGTGTGTTTGTACCTCAAAAGAAAAACAATACCTAAAGTTAAAAATGAATTTAAAAAAAAATTAAAATCATACGTAAGGTTTATATTTTTAGTTTATTTTAGTTTTAATTTCGACTTAATAGATTAAGTTTAATATTTCTAATAGGCAAAATGCTTTGGTGTACTTCAAAGCGAATTTAAATTATTTCCACTATTCACATTGTTTGGACTATTATCCTTATCTTTATTGTCATATTCACGATGTTGCAGCCGTTGTACGATCCGGTCTTCAGAGACTGATGGAGAAAAAGAAAGAAATTCTTCTATTTTTACATTTGTGTTGTTTGATTTTCATTGCTCAATAACTGCATGTAGTATATGATTGACCAATGAAAATCAAACAACAGTAACACAAATGTAAAAATAACGTACTTTTTCTTTATGAAAATGAAATGTATTAGATTTGTAAACGTTTCCTATTTCTTCCCTCTCATTCTGCCTTTCTCTCTCCCTCTCTCTCTCCATTATATATACACGTTTCATTAAATAATATAGACAAGTGTTGTCTATTTATTTTATGTAAATTTTTTTCGTAACTTCTGATAAGTTTAACATTATCGTTGAAAGAAGAAAGAAATTCACAGTAGTGATCCCTATTTTTATAATACAATCTAAGCTTTCGGCTTACTTAAGCCATTATCAAAGATGTCAATTACAACATATAAACAATATAAGGACACGACAGTGATGATAGTCAGTCAATGTTTACATAGAAGATTTCTAAGCAACGATAAACACGCGCATATAAGACGCTAGAAGCGAAAATCGCAACGTATTTCATGACGTCACACATGACCCAGATTTGTTGGTAATTTCCGTGAGTCTATGTGTAATTTCCTCTAGTTGGTCCGGGCTAGTTATATCCTGTAGTTTATCGTAAATGTCCTGTTTGTTGCTGTTAAGGTTGTTCAGTTTTTCCTTTGCTATTTCAATTTGCCTTTTCACAAGTCTACATTTGTAATTCCAAGTATTGATAGTATTGTGGGCTGCTGGATCATGTAATTTAAATTGTGTGTATTTAGGCAGCAACTTTTCATAGTATAGTATAATATGTCAGTGGGAAACTAGCTTGGGTGGCAGCTTGTCCGATGGCAAATGGGTCCCTGATGAAATAATCCCCTAATGGTCGCCCTATATAAAACAATGCAATAAAGAAACAAAAACATACAACTGCTTTTGTAATAAAAAAGAAATAAGAAATTTATAAGGTCATCTGTAAACAATCAGTTACTCAAGATCAATGTGAGAAGACATTTTCAAAGCTAAAGATCATAAAGACAAAGAGAATTTGGAATCATACAAGTTGCTATCCATTGAAAAGTAATTATTAGATCAATTGGATGCAGATACAACTATTGGCCCATTCAAACAATCATCTAGCAAACGCAAATGATTCCTCTTAAAAGGGGGAATGCTTCAGACTGCTTCATCTGCACATTATCAGTTACTCAAGTTCAATGTGAGAAGAGATTTTCAAAGCTAAAGATCATAAAGACAAAGAGAATTTGGAATCGTACATGTCGCTATCCATTGAAAAGTAATAATTAAATCAATTGGATGCAGAAGCAACTATTGGCCCATACAAACAATCATTTAGCGAACACAAATGATTGCTCTTAAAATGGGGGACTGCTTCAGACTGCTTCATCTGCACATTATCATTTACTCAAGTTCAATGTGAGAAGACATTTTCAAAGCTAAAGATCATAAAGACAAAGAGAATTTGGAATCATACAGGTTATCCATTGAAAAGAAATTATTAGATCAATTGGATGCAGAAGCAACTATTGGCCCATTCAAACAATCATTTAGTGAACACAAATGATTGCTCTTAAAATGGGGGACTGCTTCAGACTGCTTCATCTGCACATTATCATTTACTCAAGTTCAATGTGAGAAGACATTTTCAAAGCTAAAGATCATAAAGACAAAGAGAATTTGGAATCATACATGTTGCTATCCATTGAAAAGTAATTATTAAATCAATTGGATGCAGAAGCAACTATTGGCCCATACAAACAATCATTTAGCGAACACAAATGATTGCTCTTAAAATGGGGGACTGCTTCAGACTGCTTCATCTGCACATTATCATTTACTCAAGTTCAATGTGAGAAGACATTTTCAAAGCTAAAGATCATAAAGACAAAAAGAATTTGGAATCATACATGTTGCTATCCATTGAAAAGAAATTATTAGATCAATTGGATGCAGAAGCAACTATTGGCCCATTCAAACAATCATTTAGCGAACACAAATGATTCCTCTTAAAATGGGGGACTGCTTCAGACTGCTTCATCTGCACATTATCATTTACACAAGTTCAATCTGAGAAGGCATTTTCAAAGCTAAAGATCATAAAGACAAAGAAAATTTGGAATCATACATGTTGCTATCCATTGAAAAGAAATTATTAGATCAATTGGATACAGAAGCAACTATTGGCCCATTCTAACAATCACTTGGCGAAGACAAATGATTGCTCCTAAAATGGGGGAATGCTTCTAACTGCTTCATCTGCACATTATCAGTTACTCAAGTTCAATGTGAGAAGACATTTTCAAAGCTAAAGATCATAAAGACAAAGAGAATGTGGAATCATACATGATGCTATCCATTGAAAAGGAATTATTAAATCAATTGGATGCAGAAGCAACTATTGGCCCATTCAAACAATCATTTATCGAACACAAATGTTTCCTCTTAAAATGAAGGACTGCTTCAGACTGCTTCATCTTCACATTATAATTTACTCAAGTTCAATGTAAGAAGACATTTTCAAAGCTAAAGATTATATAGACAATGAGAATTTGGAATCATACATGTTGCTATCCAGTGAAAAGAAATTATTAGATCACTTGTTATGCAGAAGCAACTATTGGCATATTCAAACAATCATTTAGCGAACACAAATGATTGCTCTTAAAATGGGAAACTGCTTATGACTGCTTCATCTGCACATTATCATTTACTCAAGTTCAATGTGAGAAGACATTAACAAAGCTAAAGATCATAGAGACAAAGAGAATTTGGAATCATACATGTTGCTATCCATTGAAAAGAAATTATTAGATCAATTGGATGCAGAAGCAACTATTGGCCCATACAAACAATCATTTAGCGAACACAAATGATTGCTCTTAAAATGGGGGACTGCTTCAGACTGCTTCATCTGCACATTATCATTTACACAAGTTCAATCTGAGAAGGCATTTTTAAAGCTAAAGATCATAAAGACAAAGAAAATTTGGAATCATACATGTTGCTATCCATTGAAAAGAAATTATTAGATCAATTGGATACAGAAGCAACTATTGGCCCATTCAAACAATCATTTAGCAAAGACAAATGATTGCTCCTAAAATGGGGGAATGCTTCTAACTGCTTCATCTGCACATTATCAGTTACTCAAGTTCAATGTGAGAAGACATTATCAAAGCTAAAGATAATAAAGACAAAGAGAATTTGGAATCATACATGTTGCTATCCATTGAAAAGGAATTATTAGATCAATTGGATGCAGAAGCAACTTTTGGCCCATTAAAACAATCATTTATCGAACACAAATGTTTGCACTTAAAATGAAGGACTGCTTCAGACTGCTTCACCTGCACATTATCATTTACTCAAGTTCAATGTAAGAAGACATTTTCAAAGCTCAAGATTATATAGACAACTAGAATTTTGAATCATACGTTGCTATCCATTGAAAAGAATTTATTAGATCAATTGGATGCAGAAGCAACTATTGGCCCATTCAAACAATCATTTAGCGAACACAAATGATTGCTCTTAAAATGGGGGACTGCTTCAGACTGCTTCATCTGCACAATATCATTTACTCAAGTTCAATGTAAGAAGACATTTTCAAAGCTAAAGATCATAAAGACAAAGAGAATTTGGAATCATACATGTTGCTATCCATTGAAAAGTAATTATTAGATCAATTAGATGCAGAAGCAACTATTGGCGCATTCAAACAATCATTTAGCGAACACAAATGATTGCTCTTAAAATGGGGGACTGCTTCAGACTGCTTCATCTGCACATTATCAGTTACTCAAGTTCAATGTGAGAAGACATTTACAAAGCTAAAGATCATAAAGACAAAGAGAATTTGGAATCATACATGTTGTTATCCATTGAAAAGTAATAATTAAATCAGTTGGATGCAGAAGCAACTATTAGCCCATTCAAATAATCATATAGCGAACACAAATTATTGCTCTTAAAATGGGGGACTGCTTCAGACTGCTTCATCTGTACAATATCATTTACTCAAGTTCAATGTGAGAAGACATTTTCAAAGCTAAAGATCATAAAGATAAAGAGAATTTGGAATCATACATGTTGCTATCCATTGAAAAGGAATTATTAGATCAATTGGATGCAGAAGCAACTTTTGGCCCATTAAAACAATCATTTATCGAACACAAATGTTTGCTCTTAAAATGAAGGACTGCTTCAGACTGCTTCACCTGCACATTATCATTTACTCAAGTTCAATGTAAGAAGATATTTTCAAAGCTCAAGATTATATAGACAATTAGAATTTTGAATCATACGTTGCTATCCATTGAAAAGAAATTATTAGATCAATTGGATGTAGAAGCAACTATTGGCGCATTCAAACAATCATTTAGCGAACACAAATGATTGCTCTTAAAATGGGGGACTGCTTCAGACTGCTTCATCTGCACATTATCAGTTACTCAAGTTCAATGTGAGAAGACATTTACAAAGCTAAAGATCATAACGACAAAGAGAATTTGGAATCATACATGTTGCTATCCATTGAAAAGAAATTATTAGATCAATTAGATGCAGAAGCAACTATTGGCGCATTCAAACAATCATTTAGCGAACACAAATGATTGCTCTTAAAATGGGGGACTGCTTCAGACTGCTTCATCTGCACATTATCAGTTACTCAAGTTCAATGTGAGAAGACATTTACAAAGCTAAAGATCATAAAGACAAAGAGAATTTGAAATCATACATGTTGCTATCCATTGAAAAGTAATTATTAAATCAGCTGGATGCAGAAGCAACTATTAGCCCATTCAAATAATCATATAGCGAACACAAATTATTGCTCTTAAAATGGGGGACTGCTTCAAACTGCTTCATCTGCACAATATCATTTACTCAAGTTCAATGTGAGAAGACATTTTCAAAGCTAAAGATCATAAAGACAAAGAGAATTCGGAATCATACATGTTGCTATCCATTGAAAGGAATTTATTAGATCAATTGGATGCAGAAGCAACTATTGGCCCATTCAAACAATCATTTAGCGAACACAAATGATTGCTCTTAAAATGGGGGACTGCTTCAGACTGCTTCATCTGCACATTATCAGTTACTCAAGTTCAATGTGAGAAGACATTTTCAAAGCTAAAGATCATAAAGACAAAGAGAATTCGGAATCATACATGTTGCTATCCATTGAAAAGGAATTATTAGATCAATTGGATGCAGAAGCAACTATTGGCCCATTCAAACAATCATTTATCGAACACAAATGTTTCCTTTTAAATGGGGGACTGCTTCAGACTGCTTCATCTGCACATTATCATTTACTCAAGTTCAATGTGAGAAGACATTTTCAAAGCTAAAGATTATAAAGACAATGAGAATTTGGAATCATACATGTTGCTATCCATTGAAAAGAAATTATTAGATCAATTGGATGCAGAAGCAACTATTGGCCCATTAAAACAATCATTCAGTGAACACAAATGATAGCTCTTAAAATGGGGGACTGCTTCAGACTGCTTCATCTGCACATTATCAGTTACTGAAGTTCAATGTGAGAAGATATTTACAAAGCTAAAGATCATAAAGACAAAGAGAATTTGGAATCATACATGTTGCTATCCATTGAAAAGAAATTATTAGATCAATTGGATGCAGAAGCAACTATTGGCATATTCAAACAATCATTTAGCGAACACAAATGATTGCTCTTAAAATGGGAAACTGCTTATGACTGCTTCATCTGCACAATATCATTTACTCAAGTTCAATATGAGAAGACATTTTCAAAGCTAAAGATCATAAAGACAAAGAGAATTTGGAATCATACATGTTGCTATCCATTGAAAAGTAATTATTAGATCAATTAGATGCAGAAGCAACTGTTGGCGCATTCAAACAATCATTTAGCGAACACAAATGATTGCTCTTAAAATGGGGGACTGCTTCAGACTGTTTCATCTGCACATTATCAGTTACTCAAGTTCAATGTGAGAAGACATTTTCAAAGCTAAAGATCATAAAGATAAAGAGAATTTGGAATCATACATGTTGCTATCCATTGAAAAGGAATTATTAGATCAATTGGATGCAGAAGCAACTTTTGGCCCATTAAAACAATCATTTATCGAACACAAATGTTTGCTCTTAAAATGAAGGACTGCTTCAGACTGCTTCACCTGCACATTATCATTTACTCAAGTTCAATGTAAGAAGACATTTTCAAAGCTCAAGATTATATAGACAATTAGAATTTTGAATCATACGTTGCTATCCATTGAAAAGAAATTATTAGATCAATTGGATGTAGAAGCAACTATTGGCGCATTCAAACAATCATTTAGCGAACACAAATGATTGCTCATAAATGGGGGACTGCTTCAGACTGCTTCATCTGCACATTATCAGTTACTCAAGTTCAATGTGAGAAGACATTTACAAAGCTAAAGATCATAAAGACAAAGAGAATTTGGAATCATACATGTTGCTATCCATTGAAAAGAAATTATTAGATCAATTAGATGCAGAAGCAACTATTGGCGCATTCAAACAATCATTTAGCGAACACAAATGATTGCTCTTAAAATGGGGGACTGCTTCAGACTGCTTCATCTGCACATTATCAGTTACTCAAGTTCAATGTGAGAAGACATTTACAAAGCTAAAGATCATAAAGACAAAGAGAATTTGAAATCATACATGTTGCTATCCATTGAAAAGTAATTATTAAATCAGCTGGATGCAGAAGCAACTATTAGCCCATTCAAATAATCATATAGCGAACACAAATTATTGCTCTTAAAATGGGGGACTGCTTCAAACTGCTTCATCTGCACAATATCATTTACTCAAGTTCAATGTGAGAAGACATTTTCAAAGCTAAAGATCATAAAGATAAAGAGAATTCGGAATCATACATGTTGCTATCCATTGAAAAGAAATTATTAGATCAATTGGATGCAGAAGCAACTATTGGCCCATTCAAACAATCATTTAGCGAACACAAATGATTGCTCTTAAAATGGGGGACTGCTTCAGACTGCTTCATCTGCACTTTATCAGTTACTCAAGTTCAATGTGAGAAGACATTTTCAAAGCTAAAGATCATAAAGACAAAGAGAATTCGGAATCATACATGTTGCTATCCATTGAAAAGGAATTATTAGATCAATTGGATGCAGAAGCAACTATTGGCCCATTCAAACAATCATTTATCGAACACAAATGTTTCCTTTTAAATGGGGGACTGCTTCAGACTGCTTCATCTGCACATTATCATTTACTCAAGTTCAATGTGAGAAGACATTTTCAAAGCTAAAGATTATAAAGACAATGAGAATTTGGAATCATACATGTTGCTATCCATTGAAAAGAAATTATTAGATCAATTGGATGCAGAAGCAACTATTGGCCCATTAAAACAATCATTTAGTGAACACAAATGATAGCTCTTAAAATGGGGGACTGCTTCAGACTGCTTCATCTGCACATTATCAGTTACTCAAGTTCAATGTTAGAAGATATTTACAAAGCTAAAGATCATAAAGACAAAGAGAATTTGGAATCATACATGTTGCTATCCATTGAAAAGAAATTATTAGATCAATTGGATGCAGAAGCAACTATTAGCCCATTCAAACAATCATTTAGCGAAGACAAATGATTGCTCCTAAAATGGGGGAATGCTTCTAACTGCTTCATCTGCACATTATCAGTTACTCAAGTTCAATGTGAGAAGACATTTTCAAAGCTAAAGATCGTAAAGACAAAGAGAATTTGGAATCATACATGTTGCTATCCATTGAAAAGGAATTATTAGATCAATTGGATGCAGAAGCAACTTTTGGCATATTCAAACAATCATTTATCGAACACAAATGTTTGCTCTTAAAATGAAGGACTGCTTCAGACTGCTTCACCTGCACAGTATCATTTACTCAAGTTCAATGTAAGAAGACATTTTCAAAGCTCAAGATTATATAGACAATTAGAATTTTGAATCATACATGTTGCTATCCATTGAAAAGAAATTATTAGATCAATTGGATGAAGAAGCAACTATTGGCCCATTCAAATAATCATATAGCGAACACAAATTATGGCTCTTAAAATGGGGGACTGCTTCAGACTGCTTCATCTGCACAATATCATTTATTCAAGTTCAATGTGAGAAGACATTTACAAAGCTAAAGATAATAAAGACAAAGAGAATTTAGAATCATACATGTTGCTATCCATTGAAAAGAAATTATTAGATCAATTAGATGCAGAAGCAACTACTGGCGCATTCAAACAATCATTTAGCGAACACAAATGATTGCTCTTAAAATGGGGGACTGCTTCAGACTGCTTCATCTGCACATTATCATTTACTCAAGTTCAATGTGAGAAGACATTTACAAAGCTGAAGATCATAAAGACAAAGAGAATTTGGAATCATACATGTTGCTATCCATTGAAAAGAAATTATTAGATCAATTAGATGCAGAAGCAACTATTGGCGCATTCAAACAATCATTTAGCGAACACAAATGATTGCTCTTAAAATGGGGGACTGCTTCAGACTGCTTCATCTGCACAGTATCATTTACTCAAGTTCAATGTAAGAAGACATTTACAAAGCTGAAGATCATAAAGACAAAGAGAATTTGGAATCATACATGTTGCTATCCATTGAAAAGTAATTATTAAATCAGTTGGATGCAGAAGCAACTATTAGCCCATTCAAATAATCATATAGCGAACACAAATTATTGCTCTTAAAATGGGGGACTGCTTCAGACTGCTTCATCTGCACAATATCATTTACTCAAGTTCAATGTTAGAAGACATTTTCAAACCTAAAGATCATAAAGAGAAACAGAATTTAGAATCATACATGTTGCTATCCATTGAAAAGAAATTATTAGATCAATTAGATGCAGAAGCAACTATTGGCGCATTCAAACAATCATTTAGCGAACACAAATGATTGCTCTTAAAATGGGGGACTGCTTCAGACTGCTTCATCTGCACAGTATCATTTACTCAAGTTCAATGTAAGAAGACATTTACAAAGCTGAAGATCATAAAGACAAAGAGAATTTGGAATCATACATGTTGCTATCCATTGAAAAGTAATTATTAAATCAGTTGGATGCAGAAGCAACTATTAGCCCATTCAAATAATCATATAGCGAACACAAATTATTGCTCTTAAAATGGGGGACTGCTTCAGACTGCTTCATCTACACAATATCATTTACTCAAGTTCAATGTTAGAAGACATTTTCAAACCTAAAGATCATAAAGAGAAACAGAATTTAGAATCATACATGTTGCTATCCATTGAAAAGAAATTATTAGATCAATTAGATGCAGAAGCAACTATTGGCGCATTCAAACAATCATTTAGCGAACACAAATGATTGCTCTTAAAATGGGGGACTGCTTCAGACTGCTTCATCTGCACATTATCAGTTACTCAAGTTCAATGTGAGAAGACATTTTCAAAGCTAAAGATCATAAAGACAAAGAGAATTCGGAATCATACATGTTGCTATCCATTGAAAAGGAATTATTAGATCAATTGGATGCAGAAGCAACTATTGGCCCATTCAAACAATCATTTATCGAACACAAATGTTTCCTTTTAAATGGGGGACTGCTTCAGACTGCTTCATCTGCACATTATCATTTACTCAAGTTCAATGTGAGAAGACATTTTCAAAGCTAAAGATTATAAAGACAATGAGAATTTGGAATCATACATGTTGCTATCCATTGAAAAGAAATTATTAGATCAATTGGATGCAGAAGCAACTATTGGCCCATTAAAACAATCATTTAGTGAACACAAATGATAGCTCTTAAAATGGGGGACTGCTTCAGACTGCTTCATCTGCACATTATCAGTTACTCAAGTTCAATGTGAGAAGATATTTACAAAGCTAAAGATCATAAAGACAAAGAGAATTTGGAATCATACATGTTGCTATCCATTGAAAAGAAATTATTAGATCAATTGGATGCAGAAGCAACTATTGGCCCATTCAAACAATCATTTAGCGAAGACAAATGATTGCTCCTAAAATGGGGGAATGCTTCTAACTGCTTCATCTGCACATTATCAGTTACTCAAGTTCAATGTGAGAAGACATTTTCAAAGCTAAAGATCGTAAAGACAAAGAGAATTTGGAATCATACATGTTGCTATCCATTGAAAAGGAATTATTAGATCAATTGGATGCAGAAGTAACTTTTGGCCCATTAAAACAATCATTTATCGAACACAAATGTTTGCTCTTAAAATGAAGGACTGCTTCAGAGTGCTTCACCTGCACAGTATCATTTACTCAAGTTCAATGTAAGAAGACATTTTCAAAGCTCAAGATTATATAGACAATTAGAATTTTGAATCATACATGTTGCTATCCATTGAAAAGAAATTATTAGATCAATTGGATGTAGAAGCAACTATTGGCCCATTCAAATAATCATATAGCGAACACAAATTATGGCTCTTAAAATGGGGGACTGCTTCAGACTGCTTCATCTGCACAATATCATTTATTCAAGTTCAATGTGAGAAGACATTTACAAAGCTAAAGATAATAAAGACAAAGAGAATTTAGAATCATACATGTTGCTATCCATTGAAAAGGAATTATTAGATCAATTGGATGTAGAAGCAACTATTGGCCCATTCAAACAATCATTTATCGAACACAAATGTTTGCTCTTAAAATGAAGGACTGCTTCAGACTGCTTCATCTGCACATTATCATTTACTCAAGTTCAATGTAAGAAGACATTTTCAAAGCTAAAGATTATAATGACAATGAGAATTTGGAAACATACATGTTGCTATCCATTGAAAAGAAATTATTAGTTCAATTTGATGCAGAAGCAACTATTGGCCCATTCAAACAATCATTTAGTGAACACAAATGATTGCACTTGAAATGGGGAACTGCTTCAGACTGCTTCATCTGCACATTATCATTTACTCAAGTTCAATGTGAGAAGACATTTTCAAAGCTAAAGATTATAAAGACAATGAGAATTTGGAATCATACATGTTGCTATCCATTGAAAAGAAATTATTAGATCAATTGGATGCAGAAGCAACTATTGGCCGATTCAAACAATCATTTAGTGAACACAAATGATTGCTCTTAAAATGGGGGAATGCTTCTAACTGCTTCATCTGCACATTATCAGTTACTCAAGTTCAATGTGAGAAGACATTTTCAAAGCTAAAGATCATAAAGACAAAGAGAATTTGGAATCATACATGTTGCTATCCATTGAAAAGGAATTATAAGATCAATTGGATGTAGAAGCAACTATTGGCCCATTCAAACAATCATTTAGCGAAGACAAATGATTGCTCCTAAAATGGGGGAATGCTTCAGACTGCTTCATCTGCACATTATCAGTTACTCAATTTCAATGTGAGAAGACATTATCAAAGCTAAAGATCATAAAGACAAAGAGAATTTGGAATCGTATATGTTTCTATCCATTGAAAAGAAAATACTTGATCAATTGGATGCAGAAGCAACTATTGGCCCATTCAAACAATCATTTTAGCGAACACAAATGATTGCTCTTAAAATGGGGGAATGCTTCAGACTGCTTCATCTGCACATTATCAGTTACTCAAGTTCAATGTGAGAAGACATTTACAAAGCTAAAGATCATAAAGACAAAGAGAATTTGGAATCATACATGTTGCTATCCATTGAAAAGTAATTATTAAATCAGTTGGATGCAGAAGCAACTATTAGCCCATTCAAATAATCATATAGCGAACACAAATTATTGCTCTTAAAATGGGGGACTGCTTCAGACTGCTTCATCTGCACATTATCATTTACTCAAGTTCAATGTGAGAGGACATTTTCAAAGCTAAAGATCATAAAGACAAAGAGAATTTAGAATCATACATGTTGCTATCTATTGAAAAGAAATTATTAGATCAATTGGATGCAGAAGCAACTATTGGCTCATTCAAACAATCATTTAGCGAACACAAATAATTGCTCTTAAAATGGGGGACTGCTTCAGACTGCTTCATCTGCACATTATCAGTTATTCAAGTTCAATGTGAGAAGAAATTTACAAAGCTAACGATCATAAAGACAAAAAGAATTTGGAATCATACATGTTGCTATCCATTGAAAAGTAATTATTAAATCAGTTGGATGCAGAAGCAACTATTAGCCCATTCAAATAATCATATAGCGAACACAAATTATTGCTCTTAAAATGGGGGACTGCTTCAGACTGCTTCATCTGCACAATATCATTTACTCAAGTTCAATGTGAGAAGACATTTTCAAAGCTAAAGATCATAAAGATAAAGAGAATTCGGAATCATACATGTTGCTATCCATTGAAAAGAAATTATTAGATCAATTGGATGCAGAAGCAACTATTGGCCCATTCAAACAATCATTTAGCGAACACAAATGATTGCTCTTAAAATGGGGGACTGCTTCAGACTGCTTCATCTGCACATTATCAGTTACTCAAGTTCAATGTGAGAAGACATTTTCAAAGCTAAAGATCATAAAGACAAAGAGAATTTGGAATCATACATGTCGCTATCCATTGAAAAGTAATTATTAGATCAATTGGATGCAGAAGAAACCATTGCCAGATTGAAACAATCATCAAGTGGACACAAATGATTGCTCTTAAAATGGGGGAGTGCTTCAGACTGCTTCGTCAGCACACTATCAGTTACTCAAGTTCAATGTGAGAAGACATTTTCAAAGCTAAAGTTCTTAAACACAAAGAGAATTTCGAATCATACATGTTGCTATTCATTGAAATGTAATTATTAGATCAATTGGATGCAGAAGCAAGTATTGTCAGATTCAAACAATCAACTAGTGAACACAAATGATTGCTCTTAAAATGGGGGAGTGCTTCAGACTGCTTCATCAGCAAACTCTCAGTTACTCAAATTCAATCTGAGAAGACATTTTCAAAGTTAAAGGTCATAATGACAAAGAGAATTTAGAATCATATATGTTGCTATTCATCAAAATAAATTATTAGATCAATTTGATGCAGAAGCAAGTATTGGCAAATTCACACAATCATTTAGCGAACACAAATGATTGCTCTTAAAGTGGAGGACTGCTTCAGACTGCTTCATCAGCACTCTATCAGTTACTTAAGTTCAATCTGAGAAGACATTTACAAAGCTAAAGATCATAAAGACAAAGAGAATTTGGAATCATACATGTCGCTATCCATTGAAAAGTAATTATTAGATCAATTGGATGCAGAAGAAACCATTGCCAGATTGAAACAATCATCAAGTGGACACAAATGATTGCTCTTAAAATGGGGGAGTGCTTCAGACTGCTTCGTCAGCACACTATCAGTTACTCAAGTTCAATCTGAGAAGACATTTTCAAAGCTAAAGATCGTAAAGACAAAGAGAATTTGGAATCATATATGTTGGTATTCATTGAAAAGAAATTATTAGATCAATTGGATGCAGAAGGAAGTATTGTCAGATACAAACAATCATCTAGTGAACACAAATGATTCCTCTTAAAATGGGGGACTGCTTCAGACTGCTTCATCAGCACACTATCAGTTACTCAAGTTCAATGTGAGAAGACATTTTCAAAGCTAAAGATCATAAAGACAAAGAGAATTTGGAATCATACATGTTGCTATTCATTGAACATAAATTATTAAATCAGTTGGATGCAGAAGCAACTATTGGCCCATTCAAACAATCATTTAGCAAACACAAATGATTGCTCTTAAAATGGGGGACTGCTTCATCTGCACATTATCATTTACTCAAGTTCAATGTGAGAAGACATTTTCAAAGCTAAAGATCATAAAGACAAAGTGAATTTGGAATCATACATGTTACTCTTCTTTGAAAAGAAATTATTAGATCAATTGGATGCAGAAGCAAGTATTGTCAGATTCAAACAATTATCTAGTGAACACAAATGATTGTTTTTAAAATGGGGGAGTTCTTCAGACTGCTTCATCAGCACACTATCAGTTACTCAAGTTCAATCTGAGAAGACATTTTCAAAGCTAAAGGTCATAATGACAAAGAGAATTTAGAATCATATATGTTGCTATTCATCGAAAATAAATTATTAGATCAATTGGATGCAGAAGCAAGTATTGGCAAATTCACACAATCCTTTAGCGAACACAAATTATTGCTCTTAAAATGGGGGACTGCTTCAGACTGCTTCATCAGCTCACTATCAGTTACTCAAGTTCAATGTGAGAAGATATTTACAAAGCTAAAGATCATAGAGACAAAGAGAATTTGGAATCATACATGTTGCTATTCATTTAAAAGAAATTATTAGATCAATTGGATGCAGAAGCAAGTATTGGCAGATTCAAACAATCATTTAGCGAACACAAATGATTGCTCTTAAAATGGGGGACTGCTTCATCTGCACATTATCATTTACTCAAGTTCAATGTCAGAAGACATTTTCAAAGCTAAAGATCATAAAGACAAAGAGAATTTGGAATCATACATGTTGCTATTCATTTAAAAGAAATTATTAGATCAATTGGATGCAGAAGCAACTATTAGCAGATTTAAACAATCATCTAGCAAAGACAAATGATTGCTCTTAAAATGGGGGACTGTTTCAGACTGCTTCATCAGCACACTATCAGTTACTCAAGTTCAATGTGAGAAGACATTTTCAAAGCTAAAGATCATAAAGACAAAGAGAATTTGGAATCATTACATGTTGCTATCCATTGAAAAGTAATTATTAGATCAATTGGATGCAGAAGAAACTATTGGCAGATTGAAACAATCATCAAGTGAACACAAATGATTGCTCTTAAAATGGGGGACTGCTTCAGACTGCTTCCTTAGCACATTATCAGTTACTCAAGTTCAATCTGAGAAGACATTTTCAAAGCTAAATATCATAAAGACAAAGAGAATTTGGAATCATACATGTTACTATTCATTGAAAAGTAATTATTAGATCAATTGGATGCAGAAGCAAGTATTGTCAGATTCAAACAATCATCTAGTGAACACAAATGATTGCTTTGAAAATGGGGGACTGCTTGAGACTGCTTCATCAGCACACTCTCAGTTACACAAGTTCAATGTGAGAAGACATTTTCAAAGCTAAAGATCATAAAGACAAAGGGAATTTGGAATCATACATGTTGCTAATCATTGAAAAGAAATTAGATCAATTGGATGCAGAAGCAAGTATTGGCAGATTCAAACAATCCTTTAGCGAACACAAATGATTGCTCTTAAAATGGGGGACTGCTTCAGACTGCTTCATCAGCTCACTATCAGTTACTCAAGTTCAATGTGAGAAGATATTTACAAAGCTAAAGATCATAGAGACAAAGAGAATTTGGAATCATACATGTTGCTATTCATTTAAAAGAAATTATTAGATCAATTGGATGCAGAAGCAAGTATTGGCAGATTCAAACAATCATTTAGCGAACACAAATGATTGCTCTTAAAATGGGGGACTGCTTCATCTGCACATTATCATTTACTCAAGTTCAATGTCAGAAGACATTTTCAAAGCTAAAGATCATAAAGACAAAGAGAATTTGGAATCATACATGTTGCTATTCATTTAAAAGAAATTATTAGATCAATTGGATGCAGAAGAAACTATTGGCAGATTGAAACAATCATCAAGTGAACACAAATGATTGCTCTTAAAATGGGGGACTGCTTCAGACTGCTTCCTTAGCACATTATCAGTTACTCAAGTTCAATCTGAGAAGACATTTTCAAAGCAAAATATCATAAAGACAAAGAGAATTTGGAATCATACATGTTACTATTCATTGAAAAGTAATTATTAGATCAATTGGATGCAGAAGCAAGTATTGTCAGATTCAAACAATCATCTAGTGAACACAAATGATTGCTTTGAAAATGGGGGACTGCTTGAGACTGCTTCATCAGCACACTCTCAGTTACACAAGTTCAATGTGAGAAGACATTTTCAAAGCTAAAGATCATAAAGACAAAGGGAATTTGGAATCATACATGTTGCTAATCATTGAAAAGAAATTAGATCAATTGGATGCAGAAGCAAGTATTGGCAGATTCAAACAATCATTTAGCGAACACAAATGATTGCTCTTCAAATGGGGGACTGCTTCAGACTGCTTCATCAGCACACTATCAGTTACTCAAGTTCAATGTAAGAAGATATTTACAAAGCTAAAGATCATAAAGACAAAGAGAATTTGGAATCATACATGTTGCTATTCATTGAAAAGAAATTATTAGATCAATTGGATGTAGAAGCAAGTATTGGCAAATTCAAACAATCATTTAGCGAACACAAATGATTGCTCTTAAAATGGCGGACTGCTTCAGACTGCTTCATCAGCACATTATCATTTACTCAAAATCAATCTGAGAAGACATTTTCAAAGCTAAAGATCATAAAGACAGAGAGAATTTGGAATCATACATGTTACTATCCATTGAAAAGAAATTATTAGATCAATTGGATGCCGAAGCAATTGTTTCAAACAATCATCTAGTGAACACAAAGGATTGTATATCGTAATATAGTAGAGTGCATGCAGTGCACCATTTTGCCTTCTGTTAATGTGCAAATTGTGCAGTAAATTATTTAAAAATATTAACCAATTACTTAAAATTAAAAATAAAAATTTCCCTTAAAACATTCTCTATTCACATTTGCTATCTACTCTCAATAATATATACAGTACACTGTAATTACATACGTAATACACTTTTTTTCCGCAAAAAATTTGAATTGTACCCGTTTTTCCATATGTATTTTTTGAAAACTTTATTTATTCATGATGAAAATTAAATGATACTATTGTACTTGTGGATGAGCCCTCTTTGTTGCCTGGTAACAAATATTATTGTACCCACCACCGTCACTGTAAAAATGGTACTCTATTTTAAATTGTCCAGATAAAATGATTGGAAACAAAAAAACGCTGAATCACTGGTACAGTGATCAACAGTGCAAATTAAACAGTAGGAGAGAATAGCTGCTATAGCATGTAACAATGTTGACTTTGATTAGATAATCAAGAAATGTGGGAGGAAATTTAAAAAATATGTTTAAAAACGCAAAAAAAAATATTAAAAACATTCGAGATTTTCAATAAACTAAAACAGAAAGAAGACAAAGATTCATTGCAACAAACTGAATGACTTAAAGGTTAACATTCCATCATTTTATAATTAAAAACCAACTCGTTACCTTTTTACTTCTATTTATTATCACTGAACTGGAAAAAGAACTCATGTGACGGACAGTTTTGAATATTTTTTTTATCATGTCTCTAGGTGACCTTGTTTAGAATCAGTTTGTCTTTTGTAGTTTCCCACACAATTATTTATCTTTTATCATTGTATTGTAATAAAACATTTCAGGAAGACGACATTGTTAGTTTTAACATTGTAAAAAAAAAAAAAGTTTTTTTCATCCATCTTTTTGCAACTTCGCTTTTACTTTGCTCTTCTTTAACATTTATTTGTTTTTTTTTTCTTGCAAGTTGCAGCTTGTCGATGAATACTTACCCGAGACAATATCGAATTCTCTCCATTTATTTTAAATATTGTGATTAATACATTAAGCGGAATGGTGTCGTGTAATGGTTAACAAGCTTGTCTCAGTAGATCACTTACAACTGAGTTTTAATTTCGTTCGTCACTGGGCTCCCCCTACTTTCGGCCTTGTGCCACATTAAACCTACGTTTAGTGAACTGCTATTAGTAACGCGTGACACTTGGACGTGGTGTAATGGTTAACAAGCTTGTCTCGTTAGATCAGTTACGACTGAATAGTGAGTTCAATGCTCAATGGGTGTCCAATCCTTTTGGCCTTGTGCCAAATGTAAGCTACATTTATAAAACCATTATTAAGAGGTGTAGCTGGCCTAAAAGTTAGCAACGCAGAAAATGGAATGGCCAAGCCGAGTTCAAGTTACAACTACAGCAGTTTAAGTTCACTTTGCAATGAAACCCCTGAGAACGTTATGAATCCATCATCCATCGGTTACGGGTAAAATACAAGTTCACCAGCCTTGATTGGCAACCTGTCTAGAAGAAGGATTACGTTTAATTCAAAACCCAAAGTCATGGATAAGCACCGTTTACAAAAGTTAAAGGAAGCTGTATAGCGCTGAAAACACCAGAGAAATGTTATTCAATAAAACTGTTTCGAGCAAAGGGAACGGCTTCAGAAGCGATTGAATGTCTGGATCAGGTGGTTCACGATGGCCGCCTTGTGTGGACGCTTGTAGATTAAGCATTAACAAAATAAGCACGTGCTTAGGGCACCAAGGGAAGAGGTCATTACAGAAATTATGTTATGATGTTGTTGTATACGTCTAAAGAAATAAGTCGAACACGATTAACATTTGAATCTGTCGGCCGGCATTACGAAAGGAGAAGAAGACTGACACGCAGCAAAACTTTACTGCGATTCTGATTGGTTAATAAGATTAAGGGAGATAATGATCTGTATTTACTCAATACATCACATTTCCACTCTTGAATAAGTTAGTATTACTAATGAACTTTATGGGATTAATTTTTGTGATCAATCACACGGGTAAGCTATCCTTATGTTCGTTTGGCATTATTCAGACCATAGGCTTATACGATTCTGTAATGTGTTGGTATGTTGATTACACGGCCAATTCTGGTCACAGTTATGTTAGAATCTGGTCGTAGCTCAGTTGACAGTGGTTGCTTTGCTGCAATTGGTTCTTTCTGACTGGGTTTCCAGGGTGTTGATGTTATTCTAGGTGGTTAATTATGATCAGAATCTCTCGATGGTGCCTTCCGTCCCTTCAATATTTATCCTCAGTTGATGTTTCCATGATACACGTTCTCAGCTGAAGTCCATTTTCTGCGCTATTCCTCGAGACTCTGTGTTAGCATACTTAACTCGCAGATGTATGGAGGACACCAAAAATTTTTAAATGCTTATGGCTCTTATATTAAACCGGTCTTTGAACCCCAAGTGTCTTACTCGATGTAAGGTGCTCAATAAACTTCTAAGAAAAACATCTTTTACCTCATGTCTCAGGTAAAAGATTTGGTTAAATGTTACATCACACAGTAAATCAAGAATGTGCGATGCAATAATATCAGATCATTGCAAAGGTTCGTGACCTATTTTCATTGATAATATAAAATAATCGCAATTTGATACCAGCATTTGTTTTGGTACTGATCTTTGGTGTGTTCGAGATTGAAAATTTGAATTGTTCATTTCCGGGTCAGACATTGTTGAATGTTGAGATTTTGTCTACAAATGAATCCCTTAAAAGTGGAAAACGAAAAGTTTCACCATATTATGCTCTATGAATTTCAGAAACAAATAAACACCGGAACTGTCTAAAAAAAAAAAAAAAAAAAAAAAAAACATTCAGAAGGTTTATCTGAATTGTGCTCCAGCTCTTCGGGTGGCCAAAAAGTGGTGGTTTGGGAGATTTCGTTATGGTGATTTTAACCTAAACGATCAACCACACTCCAGACGTTGATGAAGACGCTATGCCTGTCGTAGAGAATAAACCGGAAATTTCGCCGGAAGAGATCACAAAGAGTTTGAAAATCGATATCTCAACTGCCATTTACCATTTGAAGAGACTTGGGTTCCTTTCCAAAATTGGCTGCCATATTCACAAAAACAAAGCTCGATTGTGTCTCTGCGGCGATTTCTTTATTAGTACGACACGAAAAGGAACCTTTTTTAAAACAGATTATCCCAGGCGTTTATTATTGTATCGCTTATGAGACGGCATGTTGCAAACACAGACCTTGCAGAAGCTTAAAGGGTTGAAATGGGAAACCCTCCAGCGAGTACCGCATTTTCTTGACTTGACTCCTTCTTATTTTCATTTGTTTCAGTTTCTACAGAAAAATTTTAAATGAACCCCCCCCCCAAAAAAAAAACAAAACAGTCAGTCAAAAACTAACTCACAAGCTTCTTCCAACAAAAATACATCAAAAGGGCATCAACAAGCTTGTAGAATGATAGTTTTGTTTTGTTTGGTTTATTTTGTTTTACGGCATATTAACACCTCAATGGGTTATTTAATGCCGACAAAATTTTTAGGATAGGTTCGTATGAACAGAATATGTATTCTTTGTAAGAAATCAGTTTATAGATCAGGTTTCATTGACGTGTTTTTGTAAAGTTTTTGTCAAGAATCAAATCTGTTGATGATAATATTCTTCTTAAAAATTGATTGCTGGTATTTTTACTATGAAAATCTATTTTTATACATTCATACCGTTCTGACGCCAGTTTGAGGGGATAACTATTTGCCCATAGTTGGGACCCTAACAGATGTTACCAACCCAGAATAGGGTGGGCACAACAGCAATTAAGTGGTGGTCCCATTCTCCTCAAAAGACACCCGATCATAGGCCTTTCTGCCGGATGTAGCTTAGTGTCATACCCAGGACACCCGCGGGCTTTATTTTAATTGCGGCGAAATTAAATTCGAATAACCGGTACGCATGGGTGTAACTATATATCTAATCAAGGTTTATTTTTTTTGCAGATTTTTCTTAGATAATACATATCTCTACAATAGCTTCAGGCATTTCAAAACACTAAAATGTATCAAAAAGGCAAATTCGTCCTGTTACATGTGTGGGGATTTTATAACAGTTGCCCAGCGTCGAACGATTACTCCCCTTCTGAGCTTACTTTCATTATTTCGACGGTAACATTGGAGATCAGGACGAATTCTGGACTACACAGATCTGCTGTAGACCCTGTTACAATGGACTAAGTGCATAGTTTCTGGAAAAGAAAGTAGTCTTCAACTTTGCTGTCCCGATGGTCTGGAGAGAGCCATAAAGCCATGCAGATGATTGTTATTTTTGTCTAACAAATATAACTGATTTTGATACTTTCCTTTAAAAAAGTTAAATGTGCCAACATTCCCTCAGCTATGAGATCTGTTCCTCACTCAGATGATTTCTCTGTTCCTACAGCCCCAGCACATAAAGATCTTATTCCTTCATCATCTGAAGAATCGTCTCCAGAGGAAAGTGCTGCCAAGACGGTCTCTTCTGAAGACAAGGAGAAGGAAACCCTACTGGATCACCCAGGAAGACTTGAATGACTTTGCCCTTGATTTGTACCGATCTAAGCAGCAGTCAGCGGTCCTGACATCTAGGTTTATGCAGTGGACCCTGGTCACAGTAGATGAAATGATCAACAGTTTCAGGACACGAAACAAAATCTTCGTCCCATTCCTCAGCGTGGAAAACAGGTCTTGTTCACCTTCTTTGGCTTCTCAAGAATCACTAAGATGGCGTCTTTTCATAGATTCTTTCAAGCAAAATCTGAAGGTTGGAATAAATATCCAAGCATTTCCATTGTCCATTCAATTGACCTGAAGGAGTCGTATGACAGTATAGAGCTCCTTTTGGAATTTGTCAAGTACAAGTAATACCTGTGGAGACTCTGCGAGGACATCAAGATCATTGGGATCCTTATGTGTATGCAAGATGGCTTCATGAAATGCTGTTGCTTTTTTTTATTCTGGGACAGTCGGAATGTGACCAAGCACTACAAGCAGAAGAACTAGTTGTCTAGGAGAAGTTTCGTGCATTTTGAAAACTCTCAAAGAACATCCTCTGGTGGACACGAACAAGGTGCTTCTTCCTCCTTTTCATATTAAGCTTGGTCTAATGAAGAATTTCGTGAAGGCTCTGGACAATAATGGGTCTGTTTTCAACACACGAGCCCCCAGTTCTGCTAAGCTCAAGGATGGTGTCTTCGTCGGATCTGAGATCCGACGAAGATACTGAAGGTATTTGAGGAGCTTCTTAACCTTATATGAACTGAGAGCTTAGGCAGTATTCAAGTCAGTCTGCCTTGGTCTCCTTGCTAACACAGGCATCAGATTACGAAGAGTTGTTACAGAGATAGTAGGATATGGGATGCTGAATGTCACTCAGCATTCACTTTATCCACTTCCACCTTAACTTTTTTCCAAACCTCAGAGCAGTGAATGATTAGCATGGAGAAAGGTTCCGCCAAGATATGAAAGAAACTATCAAGGTAAGTGGAACCCCAGCATGATGCTCGTGCGCAATATAACGGAGGCAAATTATACAAGATTGTCCCAAAACTCTGCTGTATTATGATGATAGAAGAAAAGGGCACACGTGCGAAACAAAATCCGTTACGAATCGCTGTGATCTGACTGCGTGGAAAAGGGGTGGACATGTCATATATTATTTATTGAAGTCAGGTGGATGGTCAATCGTTTCCTTCCTTTTGACAGTGGGCATCACTGGCCGGTGCCTGAAGCGTGCTTCACATTGTCTCCAGACCACAGCTCAACAGGCATGGAGTTGACTCCGGTCAAGATCCAATATAAACAAACTTAATTAAAACCATGCTACTTTCGACAGGAAGCACCTTCCATTCTACATCATTGATAATGTTGAGCGCGTTGTGTATCGGTTAACGATCAAGAGCAAATGCTTTGAAGACAACTTTGAAAATCTGACTTCCAGCTGAAAAGAAAAACAAGAGACTAACATGCCTACACAAAAAAAAACAATACTCTGTCCAGTGACAAATGCTTCTGGTGGCGCCAGGGGTGGCAATACCGGCTTAGCCACCGAAACTGTGTTACCTCCTCTGGTTGTCGGCTGACGAGGATTGCACGTGCTTTCACACGTTGCATGTAGAAAATTGTATGTAAGGTAATTTAGTTCCCTCAATGCTCTGTATCTATGATGTTTTTTCTCTCTCTGTGATATGCCTTTGTAATAGAATAAACACAATACATTTTGAGTTTATATCCAGTATAAAAATGTGATATGTGAGAGTAAAACTAGTAATAGAGCACAACTGTTCAGAAATTTGAATTCTCTGAGTCAAGCATGTGCATACATTTGATTTGGTATCAAATATATTCACATGCTTGACTTATTTTTTGACTTATTTTTTGTAAGCCAGAGTAATTCTTGAAATTTAATTGTGCTTGTCCCTCCATTCGTTAGTTCGCACGACCGTTACACCGTGCCAATACCACATGAATTCCCTTTTGATCGTGTGGATATAGGGGGGGGGGAGACACTTCATTGAGAAAATGAAAATAAAGAAACAAGAGAAGATAAAAGTGGCGAGCGAGAATCAGATTAATTTGACAAAAGCAGATTCTACACTTTGATCTTAGCCAATGTGCCGAGAATCCATGGCGACCTCAATAAAAGTGCCATTTCTCAGATGCACAGTATGGGACGACGGAAACCGAGTAAGGCAATCGCCAAAATCCAGTTTCCATAAGTGAAATAACATCGTCTGCTTGATTATTCTTAAATTATTGTTAAGATAGCAGTGTTTCTCCTGCAAATACTTCATAAATAATAAACTACTCCGTTTGATCACGTAGAAAAAGAAAAGACATACGCTACTTGGTTAGTGAAAACCGTAAGTTCTACGCGAACAGTTTCTTCTCTCGCACTCCTCGCTTGTGAAACTCTCTTCCGGCTTCTTGTTTTTCAGTCAAGCTTGATCTTCAAAAATTGAAATGCAATGTCAATCGTTATCTTCTGTCTTCTTAATTCCATCTCTATTATTGACCTCTTTCCTTAATAGTAATTTTACATCATATTCTCCAACACTACAGTAACACCTTGCTATTTAGTAGCTTTATTGGCTTAATTCTTCAAAAATTGAAATGAAATGTCAATCGTTATCTTCTGTCTTCTTAATTCCTGTTCTTTTGTTCTTGCTCTTTAATATTTTTTTTTCATATTCTTTCACACTCAGTAACCTCCCTTGTGTTAGAGGCTTTATTGCCTTGCTTGGAGTGATATCATTAAAAGAAACAAACAACAGAGTTTATTCTTTCTATCCATATTTTTCCCCTTCGAGAAAATCTCCATATCAAGAAAACCACGTCCCGTTAGAATGAACAGAGGGTGTCATTAATAATAGCAATCAGCCAGGTGAAAATAGTGACGCAGACAGCCACGCCCACAATACGCTACGCCTCAACTGATAACATCTTGGCGAGATATAACTGGAAGGGGTACAAAACTAATCTAAATATTAAAAGATTAAAAAATAGTTAGGAACAAGAACATTATATTGAATATCTATTCGGTTATATGGCAGTAAATACTGGAGAATTTTTTGGAGATGAGAAACACGAAGTAGGAGAAATATGGTGCTACAGAAGGATGCTGAGAATAACATGGATTGAACATGAGACCAAATAGGAACTTTTAAGGGAAATGATACGAAAAGGACACTTATAGTTACAAACAGAAAAAATAACAATTGGAATTTCTAGGATACATAATGAGGAAAGAGGGTTTGGAGGATATGACACTCTTAGGACACCGAAGGAAATGGAGACAGAGCAAAGAAATCAAACGAGCTTGTGTCAATGGTTGGCAGAATAGGTAGTGCAAGGGATGGTTAAGATTTAAATCAAGAACCATCCGATTTGAAATCACTCAATAATACATCCGTCAAAAGAGTTGAAGACTTGAAATATCTTCAATCTATCTTAATAAATTCCCCAAAAGACTTCAACATCCGCAAAACTCTTGCATTGAATGCGTGTAACAAACTTCACAAGATTTGGCGCTCGAACCTTCCATCCTCTTTAAAAGTCCAAACCTTTTGAACATTGATTGAAACAGTCCTACTGTATGGATCAGAAACTTGGACATTATCTGTTCGTCTTAAAAGATGACTGGATGGAACATATATAAATCTGCTTAGAAAAATCCAGAATATCAGTTGGAGATCCCATGTAACACTTAACACAATCTATAGAGAACTGAGACCAATCTCTCTTAAGCTGAAACAAAAAACGATTACAGTTTACCGGACATTGCCACCAAATGGACAGAGAAATTGTCTCATTCTTACTCTTATGGCGTCCTTCAGGAAAGGTCTTCTCACGAAAATTGATTTTCCCAAACATCATAGCTCGGGACACAGAGTTGGACATTGGGGATCTGGGAACAATCGAACAGTTTGGAAAAGGATGTCAATGGAGTTCCGATGTTGATGCCCTCATGTGCCACATTTTTGAGATTTCTATTTCAAGGTCCTTGTATTTTTATAGTTTTTGGAGAACTTCAAAAATACATTGCATTCTGCAGGGACTGCCATGTTAATAAGAAGATACATTTTGTCTTTGAGGTCTCTAATCACGGTGTCTGGGCGATTACTGTTTATTGTTCTGTCTGTTTACGGAGATAAGGCCTGTAACAGTTTTATGGGGCACATAAGTAAAAATGGAGTACTATTGTCATATTTGGGCGGTAACTGCCAAGACCTCACATTTCAGTCTTGATAGAATTCAAAAGCGTCTCCGAGCCCTTGTGAATTATTCTCCACCCTTCAACCCCTCTCCCACAGGCGGAATGTGTCAAGCCTGTCGCTGCTCTACCGTTACATCCACGGAAAGTGCTCGGACGAACTGTTTCTCCTTGTTCCACCAGGTCTGACATTCACGACTAGAACCACCCCCATGCCATTTACATAGTAGCAAAACCACCCACATTCCCTCCGTATTCCATCTGTGAGAAGTAAGTTCCACTCGAGCAGCTTCTTCCCGCGAACCACTGTCCTGTGGAATCGACTCCCAAGATCACTTCTCCTATCACTACAATCTTAGGGTTAATCGTCATTTCCCTCAACTATACACACAAATGGCATCCTAACCTTCTACCGCGAGTGGCCCCCGGGTCTAGAAAGGATGGATCCCATTGTAAAAAAAAAAAAAAAAATACACACGCATACATACATACATACATATATATATATATATGGCCGAGTGGTTAGAACGTCCACTTTCTGACCATGAGACCCGTGTTCAAATCTCACCATGGTGAAGTTGTCAGGAAGAACACTTCCTGATGTTATCGGACTGGAGGGGGCGATCCCAGCGTGCGGTACCTTTGGAAAGTGCATGGAAACCATAACACGGGTTGACACAAACCTTGTGAGTGAAATTGGGTAGATAGAAAAATTGAGGGTCGTCGATAGCTGTGCTAGCACGAAGTCACAAGTCATCGTGACCGAGGGTTTGAGTGTGCTGGTGTTGTTCAGATCATGCTAGATAACACGCTCTCTCTCAGAAACTGTAACTAATGTCTGCTCAACATAGATACAGTATAAACCACAGGTTGGCTCTGTGGGTGTTGGACAAACACAAATGTGCCTGAGCGAGAGTCTGCAATAGGGATTAGCTAGCCGCGCTAGTAGACGAGTAGCCTCGAATGTTAATGGCCGGCTATTATTATATCAATCCAACTAAATATGTTAGCTCTATCACTGATAACGAGCGCTTTCTAATAAGTACCGCGTATATATATATATATATATATATATATATATATATATATATGTATATTTATATGTATATATATATATATATATATATATATATATATATATATATATATATACATACATATATATATATATGTATGTATATATATATATATATATATATATATATATATACATACATTTTACATATATATACACATATATAAACAATATATATAGAAATTGCATATATATATATGTGTGTGTGTGTGTATATATATATTAGGTTGGTACAAAAATAATGACGTAATAATGTCGTTTTTTGACGTTAAAAAATACGTCAAAAAACGACATTATTTTTGCACCAACCTAATATATATATATATATATATATATATATATATATATATATATATATATATATATATATATGTAGGCAAATATATGGATATAGATCCGACAGTATGAAGAAAAATATACGGAAAAAACAAACAAAAATCCTTATAAGCAATTATGCTGTTTTAATGTTAATATAATGTCAACGTCGGACGTTTCGGTCTAATAAACCATCTTCAGGACATATTCATAAAATATAATTATAATATCATTATCTTTGTCATGTTGAATTGATAATGTTAATTATATTTTATGAATATGTCCTGAAGATGGTTTATTAGACCGAAACGTCCGACATTGACATTATATTAACATTAAAACAGCATAATTGCTTATAAGGATTTTTGTTTGTTTTTTCCGTATATTTTTCGTCATATATATATATATATATATATATATATATATATATATATATATATATATATACACATTTTACATATATATATACACATTTTACACACACACACACACACATATACATACATACATACACACACACATACACACATACATATATTTTTGTGTTAGTGTCCTTGTTCGCTGCTTCTTAATAATTATAAGGCATCTGGTTGCAATAAAAAAAATTAATGGAATTTTTATTTTTGGAATATATATATATTATATTGTTCGCTTATATTACTTTTTTTTTTAAATATTTCTTTAAAGCTCTACTTATTTCTTCATCAACGACATTTTGTTTACGAAATTATTGTTGCTAAGTGTTTCTTTTATGTTACTTTATTCCCTAAAAAACAATCAGTCCAAACAAAGAGGAAATCATTTTCGCACAATAAAACATGTCTTTTATGACACGTAGTTTATATCTATGTGGCCATTCTCTATTATAATTAACGAGATATGAATTTTCACTAGTGGATTTTTTTATATATTGAAGGGATAAAAGCATCATTCGTAGCATCTATCAGAAAATGTTGAGTAAATAAACGAATTGTAGAAATGGGTTAATTTCACATATTTCTTTAAGGTTTTTTAATTCATCTACATGCTCCGTTATGTCGTCAATATGTCTGGAATTGAGGGCTTGTTGAAATTATTAAAGACTTTTTTTCGACGTGGTTCATGTAGAAATTAGATAAAGTAGGACCCAGAGGCGAACCTATTGCTACGCCGTCATTATGTGTGTAAGTGTTAACATTCCTCTTCTTCTGTCTTTTTGCTATTTCTCCTAAGTCCTGTTCCGCCATTCCTTTACTCAAGCACACTAAGTATGCTATGCGTTGTTTTTCTCTGTTCCTCTAGCCCTCTATCTGTCCTGTCAGTATCACATTTTCCAAGTTTTCTTTCCTCATCATATGCCCCCAAAACCTTAACTGTCTTTTCCTGATGTTAACTATAAGTTTCCTTTTTGATTCTATTTTCTCCAGTACTTCGTCGTTGCTCGGATCACGGTATCCCCAGCATCCTTCTGTAGAACCAAATTTATGTTACTCCTCTTCACCTTTGAGGAGATCGCCCAGCACTCACCACCATACAGAAATACATAATAGTTTAGTACTTTTTTCCTTGTTTCTAGCGAAATGTTTCTATTTCTGTGTACTCTGCTTACTTTAGTGGTCGAAAAATGGTACTTATGTGGTGCAAGTCGGTGTTTATGCAAAATATTTGACCTAATATTATGAGGTGTTGTTTTAAGGGGATTAGATAAGTTTTCTGTGACTATTTCTATATAACATTAGTAAACATACTCATTACATCTAACGAGGATAGAATGTCATTGTTAGGTTTATTAGAGTGCAATATGTCAAGGAAATCGTTGGTCGAACGAACACTACTTTTATTAGATAGGTATGGTTGGATCACTTTACCTCCTCATTTTCGAAACTGCTTCCAGGAGACGCTCTCAGGAGTATAAATACACAGTGATAGTTTTATCAGCCTCTTTTTCGTACTTTTTCCGCTTACACGTCAACATGTAAATCTCTCGCGGAGAATGCGTTCCTTTTTGGGATACGCATGAACAATACAAACGCACATACACGCACACGTGCGTGGGCACCTCTAAGCGGTGTAATGGTTAACAAGATTGTCTCGCTAGAACAAGTACGACTGAGTAGTGAGTTCGATTCTCATTGGGTGCCCCCTACTTTCGGCTTTGTGCCACATCTAAGCTACGCTTGGAAAATCACTACACACACACACACGTGCGTACGCACATCCACTCACTAATCATACTTTGCACCCAAAACCTTTTCATATTCATTTGACACATACATCTTTGTCTTTGTTGCTTGAATACCTTTGTTGTTAATACATTATCATTTGTTTGTACATATATATTATTTTTTTACATTTATTTTTCATTTGTTTACGGGGACTCACATCCCGTGCCTGTCATGTTTTTTGTGAACATTTCAGGAGACACACTCCATGCATACACCGGCCCGCAACAAGTGTTTTAGATAAGTTATATATGGGCGTAGGAATTTGATTAAATATGGGATGTTGCTATGTGCTTGGTTTACGCATTTGAACATTTCTATGTAAATAGCCGAGATGATACTCGTCTAAAATGTTGTTAAGCTTCATTGATCTAACCTTAACCCTACCCT
>OZ010615.1:58232022-58279522 GCA_963932145.1 Acanthosepion lycidas
CTTACTCAGATGATATCTTTGTTCCTAAAACCCAGCACATAAAAATCTTATTCCTTTATCATATGGAAAATAATTCTGCCAAGTCGGTCTTTTTTTACATAGGAAGACATGACTGACTTTGCCCGTGATTTGTATTTATCTAGGCAGCTGTCAGAGCTTCTGGCATCCCGGATTATGCAGTGAAACCTGGTCAAAGCAGATTTAAAGATTACAAGTTTCAGGACACGGAACAAGGACTTCACCTCATTCTTGGACATGGAGAAACAGTTTGTGCTACCGTAGAGTTTCTTATCTTAAATGAAGTGAGAGCATGAGAAACATTTAAGTTAGTCTGCCATGACTTCCTTCGTAACACACAGGTACCAGATTACCAAGAGTGTATTGCAAAGTTGTTAGAAGGCTTATGAGAATATAGGATGCCCAATGTCACTCAAAATTTACTTTCTCCACTTCCATATTTAAATTCTTCCCTCTGAACTTCATTGAGTGATGAGTATGGAAAAAGGTTCCACCTATATATTCTTTCTTTCTATGTGTCGTGTCCTTTCAGGACGTAAGCGATCATGGCTCTCCACCTCCCTCTAGCACAGCTCCAGCTCTCAACAGGTTCTTTCCCTTTGCTTCTTCCCCCAGACCACGTTCTGTCATTCACTTGTTTAAGGCCGCTAGGTAAGTCATCCGTTGTTTTCCATTGTCTCTCTTTACCGATATTCGACCTGTGAGTATCAGATTCTGCAGGCCCCCCTTCCTCATTATATGTCCCAGGAACATCAGCTGTCTCTTCCTGATGTTAAGTATAAGCCTCCTCCTTGTTTGCATCCTCTCTAAGACCTCATCATTGCTCACACACTCGGTCCATGATATCCTGAGCAACCTTCTATAGAACCAGATCTCTGTCGCCTCGAGTCTCTTCTTCTTCGTCTTTGAGGAAATCGTCCAACATTCGTTGTCGTAAAGAAGGGCAGATGTCACGGAACTACTCAGTATTCTTTTCTTTGTTACCAAAGAAATCCTCTTGTTTCGCAATACTCAGCCCAGCTTTTGGAATGCGTTCTTGGCCATCCCAATACGTCTACGGATCTCAGTGTTGCATTTACCGTCCTCTGTCAAGACGCTTCCCAGATATTTAAATTTCCGCGTCTGTTTGATTCTAGTCTTCCCGACCTGCGAATCACATTTCGGGCTCATCCTTTTAATGATGACCATGCATTCTGTTTTCTTGTAGTTTATGCTTAGTTCCTTTTTCACACTCTCCGTCGCTACCTTCTGTAGGAGATTTTGCAATTACTTTTCCGTGTCTGCTATCAGTATTGTATTATCTACGTATCTTATGTTGTTAGGATTGTGGCCTCCAATGCTGAATCACGGTAGGGTTTTCAATTCTCTCAGAATTTCCGCATCAATATATGACTATGATGGAAAGAAACTACGAAGGCAAGTGGGACCCCCGCATGATAGGAGACTTCTACTGGATGCTCCTTCGCGACATACCGGATGCAAAATACCCTAGATCGTCCCAAAACACTTTCCATTTGATCAAGCTGATCGGGTATGTTACGGGCTGCTTTCTTCTGTCCCTCTTTCTCTCAATCTGTCCTGTGAGTATAAAATTTTCCAAGCCCTCTTTCCTCATTACATGCTCCAGAAATTTCAACTGTTTCTTCCTGATGTTAAGTACAAGTTTCCTTTTTGTTCCCATTCTCTCCAAAACTTTGTTGTTGCTTACATGTTCGGCCCAAGGTATCCTCAGCATCTTTCTGTAGAACCACTTTTCTGTTACTTCAAGTCTCTTCTTCATCTGTAAGGAGATTGTCTAGCATTCACTGCCATATAGGAGGACTGATATTGCATAACAGTTCAGTACTCTTTTCTTTGTTTCTATTGCTTCAAGTCTCTTCTTCATCTGTGAGGAGATTGTCCAGCATTCACTGCCATATAGGAGGACTGATATTGCATAACAGTTCAGTACTCTTTTCTTTGTTTCTATTGCTTCAAGTCTCTTCTTCATCTGTGAGGAGATTGTCCAGCATTCACTGCCATATGGGAGGACTGATATTACATAACAGTTCAGTACACTTTTCTTTGTTTGTATTGCTTCAAGTCTCTTCTTCAAATGTGAGGTGATTGTCCAGCATTCACTGCCATATAGGAGGACTGATATTACATAACAGTTCAGTACTCTTTTCTTTGTTTCTCTTGCTTCAAGTCTCTTCTTCATCTGTGAAAAGATTGTCGATCATTCACTGCTATATAGAACTGATATTACATAACAATTCAGTAGTCTTTTCTTTGTTTCTCTTGCTTCAAGTCTCTTCTTCATCTGTGAAAAGATTGTCGATCATTCACTGCTATATAGAACTGATATTATATAACAATTCAGTAGTCTTTTCTTTGTTTCTCTTGCTTCAAGTCTCTTCTTCATCTGTGAAAAGATTGTCGACCATTCACTGCTATATAGAACTGATATTACATAACAATTCAGTAGTCTTTTCTTTGTTTCTCTTGCTTCAAGTCTCTTCTTCATCTGTGAAAAGATTGTCGATCATTCACTGCTATATAGAACTGATATTACATAACAATTCAGTAGTCTTTTCTTTGTTTCTCTTGCTTCAAGTCTCTTCTTCATTTGTGAAAAGATTGTCGATCATTCACTGCTATATAGGAGGACTGATATTACATAACAATTCAGTAGTCTTTTCTTTGTTTCTCTTGCTTCAAGTCTCTTCTTCATCTGTGAAAAGATTGTCGATCATTCACTGCTATATAGGAGGACTGATATTACATAACAATTCAGTAAACTTTTCTTTGTTTCCATCGACTCTCTTACATGCAATTTGAATTCACCACATGAAAATTAGTAAAAAAAAAAAATTAAAAAGAAAAAACTGTTCACATGCTTGACTCAGAGGAAAAAAAATTACACTTGTTTGCAAAATGTATTTTTATTTTCTATAATTAATAGCGAATTTTACGGTTAGCGTTAATGAGTTAAAGCCGACTTTGTGCCCCATCTGGTCTTCGTGTTTGCGACGGTTAAAAAGAGTCTGATTTGGAAAGAAGTAACTGCTCCCTACCAGCCACAAGATTTTACTCCGGGGCTATCACGCTGACGCCAGGGTAATCATGATTTTTATAGAACTGACATGCCCTCGAAATATTTGCCACACCCTAGAACTTATTTAATGATTGCTTATTAAGGAATAGTTTTTCCACATTCTCTTTTCGCCACAGACAAATTGCAGGTTTGCCTCAATTGTGATAGCAACGGGCTAGGAAGGATACATTCTTCAAGTCTATTCCTTGTGTAATGTTATTTTACATTTTCATCCATTTCAGTTTTTGTTCTTTATTTAGTAACTGGATTCTTGCTTCTCTCTCTCTCTCCCTCACTCTGCGCATGCGCCCGCGTCTGTGTGCGTTTGTATATGAATGTGTGTGTGAGCGCGCGTGCTGCTACAAACTGCTCCAGTTTCGTAGGTTTCACAAAAAGCCGTTTTTGGTGTCCAATATTCAATGACATTGCAGTGTAAATGTCAACTCTTTGTAAAGTTGACAGTTGAGATTTAGCCAGCATCACATTTATGTTCAATTATCTTCAGGATCAAATATCAAAATCCGTTGTTCGTAAAACGCCGTCAATTTCAGGTTGCCAACCGTTAGTATCATTTCGTATAAATGTCGACGTGAACCATCACAACAGACTTGATATGCATTTCAATGGCAAATAAGTGATATCTCATTCTAATCTAATGATTACATGCGAGTATCAGTTCCCAAAGAGAATTAAGGCGATGCTCGGTAACAAGTCGTAATTGATATAACTTTGTTTAAGCCTATAACACTGTGTAGTCAGTAAGAGTTATTTCCGAATTGCTTCTGTTTAGAAAGCGAAGGAAATGAATATTATCCGCTTCAGTTGAATTGGATGGAAAAGAAAATAAAGGAATGAAATTTGCAATCCCATTAGTTTGGAGAGGAAAAAACTGACCACAGATGCAGTTGTTTCCAAGCGTCGAGCTGGCAACAATGCGTCTGGTATCAGAGCTTTTGTCATCCATCGTCCCATTATCCGATTGACCTTTGCTCCCCGTACCCACTCTTCCAAAGAGAAATACAGTGAGCAGTCGTCTTCAGAAGTGAAGAGCAATTCAGAAGAGGATGAATTCATTGACCTTGATAACAGAGGCACATCCTAGGAGAGAGACCCATACTACCCCAACCAAAAAGACCTCAATGATCTGGTCAAAGATTTTGATTTCCAAATGCCGAGCTTTTGAGCTCGTGTCTCAGTGGAATTTGTGAGATGATAGTGCATAAGTCGCCGGTCAGAGAAAGGGCGTTTTTCAAGCTTTTTCGCCAGTCAAGATGGGTTTTGCTTCTGCCACAATGTGACTGGCCTTTTTGAGGCGACTGGAATCGCATGTAACCCCAGCGAGTGGCGCCTCTTCATAGACAGCTCACCCAGGAGCCTCAAAGATGTGCTGCTTCATAACAGGCACATATATCCATCTCTTCCCCTGGCTCAATCGGTGCGGCTCAAAGAGGAATACAGTACGGTCAAGATCTTGCTAGATGCCATCAAATATGAAGAGTAAAGTTAGGAGGTTATCGGAGACTTCAAAATTATGTCCTTCCTGATTGTTCCCCAAGCCGATTCCCGTGTTATTTTTACCTTTGGGACAGCAGGGAGACCGCGGCACTCTGTGAAAGGTGGGACTGGCCTCATCGAACCGAATTCAATGTGGGGAGGAACAACGTCAAATGGGAGGCACTGTTGGAGCCCCAGAAAGTATTGTTTCTTCCACTGCACTTAAAAGTAGGCCTTATGAAATAAGCTGTCTGCTCTAGATAAGGTGTTTTCAGCCTTCAGGTACCTTCAGGACTTCTTCCCTAAGATGTCTGCAGCAAAAGTCAAAGCTGATGTCTTCGTCTGACCACAAATAAAAAAAAAAAAAGATTCTTGAGTGCAACGACTTCCGTAAAACGCCGAAAGCAGCGTGGAACAGCTTTTGTTGTCGCAGTGATTCGAGGCTTCCTGGGAAATCACAAGACTGAAAACTGTGTCCTTCAATGTCCATAGACTTACGCTCATCTTGATAAATTCCAGGATAACATGGGGCGAAAGCTTTCACCAGAATCCACTGGGTTTTGAACATCGCTACCAAGGATTTTATAACGAAAACATTTTGGGAGACTATATTTGGGGGACGATTTGTGAAATTAATTTACAGTATAAGTGTAAATTGCGAAAAAATAATTTTTTTTTTGGTCGCTCTTTCGTAATCCTAGAATAAATAAATACTACTTTTGAGTAGTATGTCCTTCCGTAAACGAGAATGTTCATAATTCGCCATTTTCCCCAATGGGAATAGGTTAATTTCAGAAATATTATCTTGGTCTCAAAAGCAAAATTCGAAGGAAATAGTCGCCATTTTTCATACTTTATAGGCGTAATCAAATGGGAAATAACAGTTGGTGCCCAAGGACAAAAATCGCGTGACACCATGCGAATAAATTGCCATTGGCTGGAATTCTTTTTAATTTCCATGTCTAATGCATCGAACCGTGTTCGAAACCGAATCTGCCAAAAATAAACATAATAGGATCTCCGCGGAATCGCCAACAGCCAGGACAACACTTCTGATGGAATCAACAACTGTAATGATCTTTTGGGGATCAATACCTCCCTAAATCTCTTTTTAGGCATGGATCAAAATCTCTCTACACTTTTTGGCCATAAGTCAAAACCTCTTTAAAGCTCTCTTGAAGAATGGATAAAAATATCCCTCAACGTCTTTTAAGGAAGAGGTCAAAACCTCCGTCAATATTTTTAGGAATCGACCAAAATCTCTTTATTCTTTTTAGACATGGTCAACCTTCATAAATCTCTTTTTCGACAGAGGTAAAACCTCTCTAATCGTCTTTTTAAGTATGACTCAGAACCTCCCTAAAATCTGCCTCATCTCTTGTTATTTATTAAGAGATGATTTACGGATATGGCGTGTAACCGTTAAGCAAAAGCTTCTTAAACAACTTTTGAAGCATTGATTTAAACTTTTCCAAATTTCTTTTTTAAGGATGGGTCAACCCCCAACCTTTTTTAGTTATGGGTCAAAACCTTCCTAAATCTCTTTTTTGGATCAAAATCTCTCTACATTTCTTGACTATAAGTCAAAACTTCCTTAAAGATCTCTTGAAGAATAAATAAAATCATTCTTAAACGACTTCTAACCTACATCAAAATTTTTAGACATCGGCCAAAATCTCTTATTCTTTTTAGACATGGGTCAACACCCCTACTCTTTTTGGCATGAGTCAAAACCTCCTTAAACCACTTTTGAGACATGAAAAAATCTTTCTAATTTTCTTTTGAGGTATGGCTCAATCTCCCAGCCACTTTTTAGGTATGGGCCAAAACCTTCATGTATCATCTTTTTAAGCATGATTCAAAACCTCCCTATCTCTTGTTATTTTTCAAGAGATGCTTTGCTGGAATGGTGTGTAGCGGTTAAGTCATGCAAAACCCCAAAGAAATAGAAAACGATACGCACTACTTGTTTCCAAATTTTAACGATTTAATTGCGCTGAAATACATTTAATAGTTTTAGTGCTTCCATCCCAAATCAATACAACACCCCAAATCATTACCACACCACAACTTTAATTAAACCATTAACTGTTTTAAATTTCATTATCATTTTTGCACATTGCACTCAAAGGTTTTCCCAACCTGGCAAATATCGCCCACCAGTGGGCGATTTTAACTGTTGGGCGGGCAACGAGCAACTGAACAGAAAATGGTGGGCGATTAGAAATTTTAGTGGACGATATAGGACTTTGAGTATTAAAAAATATTTCAACATCAGCTACTCGAAAAATATTCAAAGGAGATATGCAAATAACATGTATATAAAAACAAAACAAGAGGTTAATAGGGAATAAACGGGCCATAAATATCCCCGCAAACAACGAATATTTTGGTAATTTTTCTAATTTTGAGAACTGACATCAACGATCAAATAGTTATTCAGTCGAAATAACATTTTTGGGATATAAATCAGATAAGGAACAAAGAACAGACAAAAATATTCACTGGATTTTTGTTCGTTGCTATTCGTGTATATTCTTTTTAATTTTATAATCATGAAGAAAAATCGTTCAATTATTTGTCACCATTAAACCTAACCATAAAACTAACCTTGACCATAATACTAAATTGTATATAAAAGTTCCTTTACCCGAAATTCCAAAAGTCTCCAAAATCCGAAGGTTTTTCAGGTGCTGGCATGATTTGCCACAAATGGAAAATTTTAGAAAATACTGGAAATGTTCCTAGGGGATGTGTAGCTGTTAAAAATGACCTCATCTGCCCTGGGTGTGAGTTCCCCAGCTACGTAGCCTACGTTGGCACCTGTTTTTTGTAAGCGATCGTCACAGCAACACCTTCGTTCGTGGATTACTTACCAGGTGTTTCATGCTCAGTAAAGATATTATTCAAAATGTCAAAAATTCCTGTATTTTGTAAGTAGAGATCATGTTTTTTTGCACACATACAGAAAGTACTAAATATTATTTGTACGTGAAATCTTAATTTTCACCACTTAAAAATCCGTGTGACTATTACATGACTAGTGTTATTACCCGTAACTGTATGAACACAAAAGTTATTGAATTTTATATAAAACTACCTTCATCGTATATATATATATAAGCTGTGTTATGAAATGTAAAGGGATATTACGTTTATGCTTGGGTTTCATTCCCAATCTGTCCCCATTTTATAGATGAAATAGACAATAGCCTGTATTCCAAAATACGAAAAAATTTAAAACTCCAAAGCCCTTTCGGTCCCAAGAATTTCAGATATAGTATCCTTAACCTGTATATAGCTTCCAATGACCATTTTTAAAAAAAATAGGCATCACCCCCGTGCAAGACAGTAAAACCACTAAGAAACAAGGGGTTACAGGGTGTGGAGGAATTAGGAACAGAAATTAATAATGAGCGGGAGAGGGAAGAGTTAATTGGGAAGTGTGGAAATGGAAGGGAGTTCCACAAGCGAGAAGAACGAGAGAAGAAACTGTTAGCATAGAATTTACGGTTACATCTCAATTGAGATCTCGACGCCAGTCTAGTACTGCACTTAAATTCATCAAGTCTAGGCAACATAGCGAAGAGCTCATTCGAACAATTACCATGAAATTATTTATGGAAAAAACAGAGAGGGACAACCTTACAGCGGTGGGAAAGTGACTGAAGCCAAACCGCCAGATCAGGACTAATAATATTGCTGATTCTTCTTTGGATTTTATCAAAGATCTCATGGCAATTAGCAGGGGTACCTGGCCTTATGTGGCAGCAAAATTCTAATCATGGACGAATGGTAGACTTATAGATATGTAAGATAGATTCTGGAGTGAGAAAATTGTCTCGTACGATACAGTGAACCAACTTACAGATGACCTAGCAATAGATTTAATATGTTCTTTCAACTTCATATCATTTACTTTCATTTCTTCTTGAATACGGTAGTAGCAGCAGCAGCATCCTCCGCATAATTTATATTATTTGTTTCTTCCCATTTTTACTGCATTAGAAAGTCAGTTTATGAACCAGTAACAAACCTACACCAAAAAAACAAAACAAAACAAAACAAAACAAAAAAAAAAAAAAAAACAAAAAACAAAAAAAACAAAAAAACAAAGAACTTTTGAATATTTATTATACAGGTGAAAAATCTTCCCATGTGAAAGTGTGCGACTACGCAAAAAAGGTTGGGAAACTCTGCTCTAGTTAGAACAAAGGTCTTGCATTTCATTTCAATAAGATGCTTTTGGTTGATACATATTATACTTGTAAAATCTATGATACAAGGTGATATTCGCTAGTAGAACTTTCATTAATTCCTGACAATTCTGAGAGTTCTTTCACGCTTCTGGTCTCACCAGGACTGACGGATTTGGGTCAGGTCATTCTGAGTCACTAAAATCCTCTAGGGCGGAAATTAATTATAATTTTGCTTGCCCTCCCCATATACATAGTTTCATATACCTCACCAAAGAAAATGGAATCGAGGCAGCAGAAAAAGGAAAACACACACACACACACACACAACAAACATAAAGAGAAAAAAACTTACTTAAAAAACCAAAACGAAAAACAAACATATATAATATAGTATAATCTATTCAATAATACAGAACAATGCGACTATAGGTCATGCAACCAAGAAAGCGACACCTAGAGTTCAAAATGCATTTTAAAAACGAAAAATCTTTTTTGAAACTTTTATTTTAGTTTTAATTCTAAGCTGATACATTAAATTTAATGTTTCCAATAAGCAACATACTTTGATGTATTTGAAACCGAATTTAAATTGATTAGAATGATTTTTCAGATCGCTAAAATCGATCATATTGATAATTCTGTCAACACGACATAATTCTCATTAAAAAAAATCTTTCAAAAAGTAAAATGTACTCTTCTGAAACTGAAGATTAACCGATTTAAAGTTTAATTAAGCTGGATTAAAACAAATATTACTTTTAATTTAAAATATTGCAGAAAACTATAACACTGTAGTGGGAGTTTTGATGGGGCGTTGATATATTTTTCGATAACCTGTTTGCGAGATTGATATGAGGGCGAAATACTTATAGTAAAATTAAATGACAAATACAAGGTAAACGCCTTTTTTAAAGATTTTTTTAAAAAGCAATTCACCCCAAGCAAGGCGGGAGTTCCACTAGCACGCAAGGGGTTACAGAGTATTGAAAACAAGAGTAAAGAGACGTGTTTGAGGAAAGGATGCAGAAGAGGACGGGGAACTAGCTCAAGTTATCAGATGTCGATTGACATTACACTTGAATATTTGAAGATTATAGTTATCAGGGAAGCAAGTAAGAGAAAGGGAGTTCCACGGACGGGAAGTGCGAGAGAAGAATCTGTTTGAGTAGTAGAAACGGTTACATTTAACCGTTTCGACAGTGAAAGGGTGGGACCGAGATGCCAATCTGGCAGCTTGCTTAAATTTATGCAGTCTGGGAACCAGTAAAAGTATCTCGTCGGAACAGTTGCCGTGAAAATATTTGTAGAAGAGACAGAAGGAAGGCACAGCACGTCTGCGATAAAGTGACTATAGACTAGATGCCAGATCAGGACCTATCACGTTGCATATTCGTCTCTGGATTTTGTCGAGGACCACAGGGCACCAGCTAACCAGTAATCTTAAAATTTTTAATACTTTTTAAACATTCGAATATTTTATTGAATTTTTGGTACTTTGCTTTTATCGACTTCCTTACGAAGACATTTGTTGAATAAATGTTAGAAAATTAGCAATAAATTTTAAATTTATTATAGTTACCACTCTTAATTGGATAATGTCGTGTATGGACGTCCGTATTTACAAAATCGCTGCGTTTATACACACACAAAAAAAATGTTGTTATTAGGTTGGTGCACCAACCTAATACAATAATGGGTCGGGGGTCACTGAATACATTTTCATTTGTGATTAATAAATATAGTCTTTATTTAATAATAATATCACATAATTGCTACAAATTAGTTAATTTTTTATGATTCAGAGGAAATATTTTGTAACTGAGGGGGTCCTGTAAAAAAAAATAATAGATGATTTTTAAATTTTCCGAGAACATTAAGCGCTACAACAAATAATTTTTTGAAATTTCATTAAATTAAATAAGTGGGTTAACGGATGAGTGGATGAAATAAAGGGAGCTTACAAAGGTTGAAACTTCGAGAACATGACAACAAAGATGAGAACAACAACAGCCCAAACAATGTAAATAGTGTAAAATAACAAAGGTAAAAATCTCTTTAACATCCTAGAGATGTTTCGTAGTCTATTAATTAATTTATAGATTATTTAATTGTTTTCTGCTAAAAGTAATTGCTTTACCTTTTAATGGTAACAGAATGAAAATATCATCTTATTTACACACGTTAGTCTGTGAGGTCAAAGGGCACAGTAGAAAGATTGCTATTCTTCCCCATTCGAAAAAAAAAAAAAAAACATGAGAAAAAGTAAAAATAAAACCTAAAGAAGTACGGAAGATTAGCAGTGCAATAATAAAACATTTGTTATTGACGTTTAAAACTAAATGTCCTTTAACCTTATATAACCAATAGTTTAAGAATATGTTTTTTTTATTTTATATGCTTTTTCTAAACTTAGTATAATGAATAATTTTAATTTTTATATTGACGGGAGTTATGAAATTAGATTAATATCATAATCCTCCTCTGTTATTGAATAACAATTAGTCAATGTGAGATATCAGAATTATTTCTTTTTTGTATATTTATAACAAAAATACTCTAACAGTTGCAAATAAAATAAAATAAAATAAAATTCTTTTAAAAAATATTTACACTCGAAAATGACAATAAACTTCATTTTTTAAAATCTTCAAACGTTTTATTTAATAAAATAAACTCTTGTGACGAACAGCAATGGGATTAATTTCAAAATTGCACTGAAAAGTAAGTTTTTTAATAAATATTAACTTCACATTTTTTATGTCGAATCTAAAAGAAAATAGTGTGTTTTATTAAATTATGCAAGCACTAATTATAAAACAAATGTTTTTTGAGTTTTATTGAATTGTCTTTGGCAACATGCTAATCGAATTGCATTCGATATTGCATAAATCTTTTACTGAAATAATATCTTCAGGAATTTCTTCTTGTATAATTGTAAAAATTTTGAATGAACTCGCCCCAATTAATAAGTATACAGACAATATTGAAATGAGGTGGATGACACATTCCCATAAGACATATTTTTCTAAAGTTTTTTTTTTTTTTAATAAAGTAACGTATTCAGTAAAATATTCGTACATTATTGAATAAATCCTGAAATTTTCGTTTTAATTGGATAAATCCCTGATTTTGGGCAAATATTTTAAAACAGATGATGGCAATTTTTTTTGCATTTATTGCGGAGAAAGTATCCATTTTATCCACTACAATGAATTTACTTTCAAAGATGGTTAATGTAAATGTTTTTTTGTTTTTTTTTTAATGTCCACAAATGGCTTACAGAAAAGTTCGTCCTTGGTACAACGATAAACTAGATCCGGCAGCAAGGCGGGGAGATTGGAGGTTTTGAGGAACGTGAAAGCACCTCCTAATTGTTGTCGTTCTTAAGTCCATCCTGACTCAGGGTGGTACCATCTGTTAAGGTCACAGCAAGGTCAAACAAAAATCAATAGCACATTTTATAATAAAGATGAACAGCAATACATTTTTATATCAAATTTCAACATTAAAAAATATAAAAATTCATTTTTTATAGTAAAATTACCAACAATACAAAAATAGGAGAGAAAAAGTGATTATGTCCAGACTCCATATTGGATACAGTATCAAAACCTATTCTTCTATCCTTAAAAAGAAGAACCTCTGGTATGTGTGGCATGCCAAGAACCGTACACTATAAAGTATATATTGACAAACTGCAGCCATTTTAATTCAATCCTCTTAAATAATTGCCAGGCACCAAACTTAAAAGAACGTTTTCAAAATAGTGATTCACTTTACATATTCCAGTTTCTAAGAGAAATTAAATTGATTTCAAAAATATAATTTTAAAAATATACAGTGGCCTAAGAAAATATTTTAGTCAGGAGAAATAAACTACATCCAATTTAAAAAATTAATTACGTAATCCCTATTCAACATAAACAAACAGTATTTGAAACTAGTATGGAGTAGGTCCTCCATTTGCTAGTTTCAGTGCTTGTATTTGATTTTTCATAGATTTGATCAAGTTATCAACAATCGTCTGATCCATAGTTTGCCATTCCTTTACCAATGTTCCTTTAAGGGTTGCCACTGACGTAATTTTGGTTGCACGCCCTCGAAGTTTTCGGTCAAGTTTCCCCCAAACGTACTCTTTTGGATTCATGTCAGGATTTTGGGTTACCCATGGCAGTGACTTGATTTCTTGAGATTCTTTCCAGGTCTTTGCTACCTTTCTCGTATGACATGGCGCTCCATCTTCTTGAAAAAGGTAGACATTCTTGTCAATCTGATTGTTTTTAAATAACGAGAGTAGTCCTTTCTCTAATATTTGACAGTATTTTGGACCATTTAGCTGCTCGTCAACAAGAATCAGCTCATATTTCCATCCAAATCAGACAGCGCCTCACACCATTACTCCGAATTCCTCCATGTTTCACGGTCGCCTGCAGACATTCGGTGTTCTAAGTCTCATTCTGAATTAGAATATTGGCAGAATTTACTTCATCTGACCAAATTACAGACTGACAAAATTCATAATCTTTGCTCTTGAATTCTCTCGCTCAGTCCATACGAAGGTTCCTGTTAACCTCTGAAATCAAGTGCTTCTTCCTTGCAACTCTTCTTTGATAGTCAAGCTCATTTAGTGTCTTTCTCATCGCATATAGCGACATTTCCGTGCTTTTAGCGACATCTTTAACACTCTGACGACGGTTTCTGATTACTTCCCTATGCAATGCCCTTTTTGTTCGCTCAGACACGATGCTTGGTTTTCCTGAACATTGTTCCACACGAAAATGGCCTTCTTCATTAAATTTCTTGACAATATTATTCACCGTTTGATGATTAACCTGGAAAAAACGAGCAATTTCTCTATTTGACTTACCACACTGATGTCATCCTATTATTTGCCATCGTTGAAATTCACTAATTTCCTTACTTCCACGAACTTTCATTGCAAAATACAAGTCAACTATCGTTCATAGATAAGAGTAGCTTGATACTAACGCGGTATTGTCGGAAAAAAAAAAGAAGAGACGGTATTATACAAGCCAAAATTGCTGTAATCAAGGATGGATAAAAACTTATCATAGCCAACTGTATAACTATAACTAACAGCAGTGTTACTAATTTAAAAAAAAAAAGTGGTTAATTGTTTAAATACAAGGCTTTAATTAGAAAAAAAAAATCGGCCTTAAATGACCCAGTGGGTTGATAGGCCGTACAACAAAGCAAACCAGACCAAACAGAAACGTTATTAATTTATTACATTTTTTTAACAACGTTCAATGAAATCGAAAGAGAAAGATGAAAGTGACCAGAGTTCTACTAGGTACTTGGGTTGAATTTATAAATGTGTCATCCAGGTATCGGATTTTGTGGATAAAGAACGTCTATACAGGGTGCAGCAGAAAAGCGCTCCCAAATTTTAAAGGTTGACGAAAATGCCAAGGTAGCTTATTAAAAAATGATTTCAGTATTGCTTAAACAAACGGCTGCAGTTTTTATTCATTTGGTTTTCAAAATGACATCCTCAAAATGGTGCTTCTATTCGTTGTAGAAGATTTCGAAAGTTTTCCATCACCCGGAAGTTCGAGCGCGTCGAGGTTTTCCAGGCGGTTTTCTTTTAAGCGCTGAACCTGTGGCTCTGAAATTTTCAACCCATAGCAGCATCGATTTTCTATCTGGAACAGCATCATTCCGACATAATATGAAATGAACGCGTAAAACTCTTTGTGTTGCAATTACAGACTCTCCGGTTTTAAAAAAAAACGTTTCAAAAGCAAACGCACGGTGTACACCGGTCAAATCCAAGATGGTAACTGCTGATATCTGAAAGAAAAATGGTAAAAAAATGGTAGAAAAATGGTAAGACATTAATTAGATAAAGATATCATTGACACTTGCTTAAGTGCACTGGTATTACATAGGTGACAGTTTAAAATATAGGAGGTATTTCTGCCGCACCCTGTATAAGTGTTGATGGGGATATAGATTTAATTTCCTTGGTTCGAAATAAAGTCAGGCTACATACGTATAGGTTACAGAAGAAGCCATTAAAAGTAAAAGTTGCCACGTGATCTCAGAAATATTTTAAGGAATGAAATTACTACCCTCCTAAAGGATATAAAAAGATAAAGTTATTTTTCTGCATATGAAAAAACTTTTTATTCGCTGGAGATGTAGGGACGCTTAACTTTACATTTTAAAATTTTCCTTTTCGATAAATCTATATGGATAATATAATATACTTCATTCAGTTTTCTACAGCGGTTTTGCTTTTATCGGCATTGGTTTTAAATATCCCACATTGTAATAACGGTTGTTTTATTAGGAAAGGAGATATATTCTTTGGGGTGAACTTTCAATCCATTTTTCTTAATTTTGCTTAAGAGCCACTTGAGGTAGAGGGTTACAGAGTAAGAGGTACAGTTTTGCGCATATGTAGAGAAGACAACAGTTAACCTTAGACTGAAACAGGTTAAAATTGTAATGATCGGGGAAGTTGGTTCCACAGGGCCCGGGAACTACTTGAGGTAGAGGGTTAAAGAGTAAAAGGCGTATATGTGGTGAGGATCACAGTTAACCCTAGAATTGAACAGGCTAAGATTGTAGTGAACGGAGAAACATTCATTTGAGAGTCGGTTCCACAGAAGCTGCTCGAGTGGTACATCTTACCAATGGAATACGAAGGAAATGAGGATGATTCACTACAATGTATGTGGCATGGCGAGTATTTTGCCGTGAATGTAGAATAAAGAATTCTATTTCGTCTGAACACTTTCTGTAAAAATAACGATAGAGTAGCGAGAGGCTTGCCATGCTTCGTCAGCGGGAAAAGGAGCTGTAGGGTGGAAATAATTCATCACAGTATGGAGCCGGAAAGGTGTTCCACAAGTTAGAAGCGCGATAAAAGAAACCGTTAGCATAGAACTTACGGCTACATCTAGCCAGCTCAGCTGTAAATGAGATGAGATCTCGATGCCAGTCGCGCACTGCGCTGAAATTTATAGTCTGAGTACCATAGCAAAGCGCTCATCCAAAAAATTACCATGAAATTATTTATAGGAAACGGCACATGGTGGGAAAGTGACTGAAGTCTAGCTGTCAGATCAGGACCAATAATATTGCTGATTCTTCTTTGGATCTTATCAAGGAGTTCAAGGTAAATAGCAGGGGCACCGGACCATATGTGGCAGCAATATTCTAAGCTTGGACGAATGGTTGACTTATAGATATGCAAGATAGTTTCTGGAGAGAATAATTGTCTCGCCCGCTACAGTGAACCGACTTTCTTAGCAGCTGACCTAGCAATGGATTTAATAAAGTCTTTCCACTTTATGTCGGCTGAGAACGTTACCCCGAGAAGGCACAATGAGTCATTTTCCTGGAGGTTAGCATCAGCCATACTGATGGAAAGCAGCTAGGTGACTCTCAGATGATTAACGTAGAGCAGTTTAGTTTTGGAGATCAAGCTAGTCACATTCCATCACCTCTGAACTACCACCAATCTGGATGAACGGAGGTCCTCTCGGGGAAGCACCGTGCCTTGAAAGACCGTTGGACTTCAAAATGACATCCGACCAAAAGGGGAACTCCTACATACAATCCATTGCTAAGGATGCAGGTAAAAGGGTCGGTACTCTTTACTGCTCCAGTAAGTACCTGACTCCTCATGCTATCCTCTGTCTTTATAATTTCCAGATCTGGCCAGAAATGGAGTTCTGTTGTCATGTTTGGGCGGGTGTTGCCAAGACCTCATTCTCCAGCCTTGATAGAGTTCAAAAGCGTCTCCAAGCCCTTGTGGGTGACGAATTATTCTCCACCCTTCAACCCCTCCCCAACAGGCGTGATGTGCCTCTCGCTGCTCTACCGTTATTTCCATGGAAAGTGCTAGGACAGACTATATTCCCTGGTCCCGCCAAGACAAAACATCACGGAAAGAACACGTCATTCCATTTAGACATTAGCAAATCACGCACATTCCTTCCGTATTCTATCAGTGAGAAGTCAGTTCAATTTGAGCAGCTTCTTTCTGTGAACCACTTCCCTGTGGAATCGATCACTACACTCTTAACCTGTTCAAGGTTATCGTTACTTCCCTCACCTATACACACAAATGGCCTCCTATCGTAACTCCCTACCTCGAAGGGAGAAGGAAAGAGAAGAAAAAGAATAATGAAAGGAGGGAGAAGAAGGAGGAGGAGTAAGGATGAAGAAGAAGGAAGAGGAGGAGGATGAAGAATAAGAATGAGGAGGTAGAAGAAGAAAAAGAAGGAGGAGGAGGAGGAGGAGGTGGACGAAGAAGAATGAGGAGGAAGAGGCGGAAGAAGAAAAAGAAGAATAATGAGGAGGGAGAAGAAGGAGGAGGAGGAGGATGAACAAGGAAGAGGAAAAGGATGAAGAATGAATGATGAGGAGGCGGAAGAAGAAAAAGAAGGAGGACGACGACGACGAAGTAGGTGAAGAAGTATGAAGAGGAAGAGACAGAAAAAGAGAAAGAAGAAGGAGTATCAGCATTCAATTATGACGATTGCAATAAAGTTAAAAAGTGTCTTTTCTTTAAGAAAATTCAAGAGCAAAAGTAAAACGAAATGCGGAAAAAATTGAGAACGACATTAGAAGAGAAAGAATCATTATGCAACAGCCATTAAAAAATCCTCGTTACATTATTTGTTTTGCATATGTGGCATACTTAATTTAATGAATTTTCATTAACATTACATAATTTATTTCTTTTTCCTTAAAATCAATTCCATTATATTTCACTCACTATTAGCTTATTTTGTTTACTATAAAACATTGAAAATAAATGTTAAACCTGATTTCAGCTCTTTTATTTTAATCTAAATATAACCCCTCATATCCGGACTTTGTAACCAATTCCTCATATCCGGAAGGCCTTCTTAGTCCGGTTGTCAAGGATTCTACTGTATTTCAAAAACTGAAAGACAAAGAACGCTTCAGAGTTCATAAAGATCCCCACTAAAAATATTCTAATAACCAACTTGTACCAGAAACTGAATACAGAAGAACTTTATTAGAAAACTGCATCTGGAATAAATGATTAAAAAAATAATTTTCACCAACTAACCTGTACCCAAAAGTATCACTAATACATATGAATATTCAAATCCATGATTCAAATCCCATATCTGGCCTTAAATAACTCTACAGTTATTATTGTGTAGTTAAGTAGAAACAAAACCCAAACTATGGCTCAGTGCCATATATATGGGGCACCCAGTAAAGACGGTAGATACTACGCATTATTAGTGGTTGTCTAGACTAAATTATTAATTATTACCTCACAGAGAAACAGTTAAGTACTCCAGACAGCAGATAAACAAGAATATTATTATTTTCGGATCATAGATTTCTTTTGGCCCAACGCCAGAAGGATTGAGTACCTAGATAAGATGAAACTAACTACATTAAATTCGTAACGGCTTGCTAGACAACTTCATTGAACATCGTCCCATGGAGAGGCGGACCAGCAACCCAGACAGTTATAAAAAAAAAAGCAAATGAGTCATTGCTTGTTTAGCCCGAAGCTATTTTGCGTTTCATGAGTTCAACGTTACTTTCAATGTCTAAACATTTGAATAATGTAGAATATACGTTTTAAGTTCAGTAAAAGAAAGCAAATTTTGTTTATTATGCACTTAACTTCAAGCAATTTGGAGACTATTTGATATGCTTATCAGGTTGATGATTAGTAGCAAATATGATCCTCACTGGGTGCCTTATAACTGTGTTCTTGCTCGGAAATTTGTGAATATTTTACGAACTTTAAGCCTTGCGGTAGAAATGAATAAAACTAAAGTTCCGTCTGTCATTCCTCCGTAACCCTTTATAGGTTCAATTCCTGATGTCTGACGCTTTTCAAAATTGGCAAAGCAATGGCTACTTTATTGATTTGTTTTTTTTATGGCTTATCAACCATTTTCATGTTATTCTTGCTGATGCAAGTCATACTATTTATCCCATAGCTGGAGAAGAGGAGGTTGATTCAAGTGTATTTGCACGTAAGTGAAGATAATGAACCTGACTGGAATTGAAACTTAAATGGATTTTAAAGCGTTCTCGTTTTATTCTGTGCTTGTTTATTCGTATTTTTACACACACAATACTCATACACAGCATCATAAATTAGATCATTATTATTAGCGCGAACGAAAACCCCACAATGTTGAAAATTGGACTGGGAATTATGACGTTTTTCCATTTGGACTAGTATACTAGTATACTTACAACGTTTCGACCGCTGTACATTCTGGTCGTTTTCAGGCATCTGTCGGTAAACTTCTCTGAAATTTGATCTGAAAACTTTATTTAATCCCCAGGTATAGATTGTTCGAATTTCGCTTTCTAACGCATATCAATTAACACTCACAAGTAATTTTCACTTTTAAGTCGCTTGTCCGTTTCTTTCACTGAACCAGAGGTTAGGGTTTTTTCTGTGCTATCCCACACAGGGATTGAACTCAGCACTAACAGTGAACTAGATATGTTTTCATCAATACTTGCTTAAGCATTTTAGGTCTGCCGCAATGAAAGTTGGTTGCTAGACAATCCCCACTCCCCACACATAGAATCTATCATAACACATTTATAAATCTACAATTCGTTCATACATCGAATATTGCTTTCACATCTGGTCTGATGCTTCTGTTATGTATTCAGAGATTCTTGATAAAATCCAAAGAAGAATCTGCAATGTCATTGGTCCTGACCTGGCATCTCGGTTTTAGTCATTTTCTCACCGCCGTAACGTATCTTCCCTGAACCTTTTCTATAAATATTTTCATGGTCATTGTTTTTTTTACCCAATACAAGGCCCAAGAGCCCAGAAAGAGGGTTATTATCTGGAGTTATATTGGGAGTAAGGAAAGGACAAATGTTGGGAGTATGGAGTTGAAGCAGTCTTTAGAAGGAACCGGAAAACCAATCCTAAACAAGAAACAAGGGATGACCCTCTACACTTGTTCAATAGACCGGGGGTGGGGGAGTGTCAACCAGAAGATAGGTGAACGTATCTACTAATGAAGCTTTCATCTTTGCTATTTAGACTTTATGAATTTAAGCGCGGTATAGAAAAAACCTATCTGCCAGTTACGAATTAAATCCATGGGTCGAGTTTTACTTGTTTCATATTTTGATTATTTTCTTACATGGGCTTTTAACCAGAAACCAAGCCTATGCTTCATTGCCACATATATGGGGCACCCAGTGAAGATGGTACATACTACACATTAGTAGTGGCTGTCTAGACTAAATTATTAATTATTATCTCACGGAGAAACAGTCAAGTACTCCAGACAGCAGATAAACAAGAATATTATTTTCGGATCATAGATTTCTTTTGGCCCAACGCCAGAAGGAGAAAGTACTTAGCTAAGAAGAAACTGACTATACGATATTCGTAACGGCTTGCTAGACATCTTCATTAAACATCGTCCCATGGAGAGGCGGACCAGCACCTCAGGCATTGATAAAATAACTTGATCAAATAATTCTAAATTTGAGAAAATGCATTAAAATAACGGGTTGCTACTAACAAAACATGGGCAAAATTGGTAGAGTCATTGAATTGCTAATTTATTGCGTTCTGAGTTCTTTCTTGATTACTCATTGGTATCGAACTGATGCCTTCATTTTTATTTGGTCCATAAAACAATAATCTTTTTGTATACTGATGTCCACTCTGTACAATGCCTGAGAACCACTTGAAGCAGAGGGATATAGAGTGAGGCACTGCTTATGTGGATAGGTGTGATGAGATAACGGTTAACTGGAGACATGAACAGGGTAAGATTGTAGTTATAGGAGAAGCAACCTCTTGGGAGTAGAATCTACAAAGCAGTAGTTAGTGGGGAAAAGAGGAACTTTTTTTTTGACAGTGGTGTTGACCCTGAATAAAGCCAGAGAGTTATATAATGAGGTACAGCTTAAGTGAATATGTGTAGAAGATAATGGTAAACCCTAGATTTGAGCAGTTTAAGATTTTAGTGATCGGAGAAGCAACCACTTGGGAGTCAGTTCTACAAAGCAGTGGTTCGCGGGAAAAAGCTGCTTAAGTGGAACTTACAATCTCACCAAAGGGATACGAAGTGAATTACGGATGTGCACTACAATGTGCGTCTAAGTTGTGAAGGTTAGAACTGGCGGAACAAGGAATGTAGTTCGTCTGTTTGGAAATAGGTATGGAGCAGTGATATGTTTGAGAAGGGCTTGAATGGTGGAAACCTATTTGTCACCCACAACGATGCGGAGACGCTTTTGGACTCTGTCAAACCTGGAAAGTGAAGACTGGGCAGCCCCCGCCCAAATATGACAACTGTACTTTATTTTCGGTCTGATCTTGGCTCTTGTAAATGTAGAGGATACAGGAAGAGTCAGGTGCTGATTGGAGCGGTACAGTTTAAGCGTCCCAGCATCTTTAGCGTGGAATCATATGTACGAGTTCCACTTGAGGTCTGGGTTTAAGTTCCAATAGGCACTCAAGGCACGAGGCTTCTCTAAGGGAACGTGTATTCATCGTGATTGATAATAGTTCAGGATCAGATCGGTGATGATGTGATGTAACTAGTTCGTTCTCGATGTGGAATGTAACTAGTTTGATTTACATCTCACGAAAGGAATACGAAGCAAAGTTGGAAAGGGTAAATTTTGAGAAGATATTTTGCATGCATTCCCCAGTCTATTTATTTCCCTTGAGTCCTCGGGACACGCAAACGCATAACTTAATTAGAATTCTAATTAATTATAAAGAAAGTTTTATGAGAGGACATAGTGTCTTTGTATTAGCAAACAATGCATTTGCTCCATATTATATTGTAAGCATTACATTCCAATGCAGCTGAAGAAAAATAATGAAAAATAAACACAATTAGTTTTTCCTCCAGCCAAAAAGTGTATATAAATATGGAAATTAATTAAATTAATACTGGGTAGTCACTTTGGGTTCAGTTGGCTTATAGTCGAACAATACATGTATTCTTTAAAAAAAAGGTTCGGGAATGTCTTTTACAGACGTTCCCACATTATTTCAGCTCGATTAATATTTATTCATATTCTGGTTTTTTTTCCCCTTCATATCAGAAAGCCAGAAAATGAGCGGAGAAATACATTTCTATTTAATATTTCTCGTATTCTCTTCTCTACACTATCGTTCAAAATCATTGGTATGAGAGTAAATGACATCCAGCACCAATGCCTCTAATAGGAAGATTGCAGGTTTTGAGGGGTGTGGTACCCCACACTTAATTCTTGTTGTAACCAGGTACACTCTGACCTGGGTGGTAGCACCTGTTAAGGTCCCAGTTATGGGCAAATAGTGACACTCAAACAAAAAGAAAACACTATGAAAGTATAAAAATGCATTTTTATAGTAAAAATACCAGCAATACTTATTTATAGAATTACCAACAATACATTTTATAACAAAATGACCAATAATACATTTTATCAGTAGTTGAAGGCATACATTTGTGTTCAAAATGTATTTAATTGAAGGCAGGAAATTGCGTTCAAAATGTATTTACTTGAAGGCATACTGCTTTTTGCTTTCAAAACATATTCAGTTGCAGCCAAAAAATATTGTGTTCAAAATATTTAGAATTCGGTATTAAATAACAGACATGTTGATATCCCGCTAAACAATATCAACGAAGCTTCGAGAAGACCAGGCAGGATTATTAATGAAATGGAAAGAATAATGGTACGGTAGAGTAATAGACTGCGGTTCGAATTGAAGAATCAGATAACCGAATTCGAATTCCAGTCGATGGATTCCTTGAGAAAGGAATATAATTTCAGGAGTGATATACGATTTGCTCCACAGTCCGTGTTAGCCACAACCTGTAGTAGTTGTAATGCTTTGAATCATTTCTGTGTTATGTAGTGGGGGAGGAAAGTAGGTATTTTAACAAAAATGATTCCTAGAAATTTATTTTGGTCAGTCATCTCAATTGCTGTTCTTTCAAGTTTAAGAATTGGCTCACGGGCACATTTTTCGATAGTCTTCGATCGGTTTAATTTATTTAGGCACACTTGAAGTTGTTCTGCAGTGTGTATGTTTTTTTTTATCTGTAGCAGATCAGAAGGTCGGCTACGTATCCGGAGAGGTATGGGGAAAGGTATTAATCCAACTCTTCTCCCCACTCCCAGCTATGGATAAATAGCAGTACGGTTCTATAGCCTTGGGCGGTAACCGGTCTAGGAGAAGGAAAACTCTGAATTCAAAACTGTATGTAGCTCTATTGTAATGTAAGCAAAGAGTCTGTTGATACTGGGATGGGGAAGCACCTTACCGATTGCTACGAGGATAATAGGGAGAGAGAAAGAGAGAGAGGGAAGAAGAGACGGGACCGACTTCACAAGACACCGTGTCTTGCCGACAGCTGTTTTTTTTATTCTCATGAGTCATCTTACAAAGAGCCGGATCTTGACCACTTGCATAGAGGCCTGTATCTAGACAGACAGGCCAAACTAACGTAATGTAATGTAGTGTAAATAGTTATAATACCTCATCTCAGAAATATAGACAGATCCTAAAGAAGGCCAGAGCGTACAACGGCCGAAACGTCGTGGATATGGCAACAACAATGGGGACAATAGTAAATAGTATAGATGATTACATGTAGGCTATATAATCATTTTAGACTAGAAATATACGTGAAAATTTCGGGTTCTTCCTATTTGAATTTTCTAATGAATCACGCTGGAGTAATGGATAAGGGCTCGGATTGAGGAATCGGAGTTCGAATTCCATTCGAATCAATTACATCCCCTTACGTGTTAATACCCTTGGGAAAGGTATGAATCTCCCTTCTTCGTAAATAGCAGGACAGACTGGGTTCTATAGACTTGGATGGCAACTGGTCTCCCGCAGAAAGAAATGACAACCTACGACAGGGAAAAAATCTGCCTCGTCAAGTATCACGAAGCACATAACTGATTGAATGAATCTTAATTCTAAAGTTAATGATTGAAAAGCGTCCTTACGAGTTCTACGACGAGAAAATATTCGTTGAAATTCGCCATAGTCAAAAGTTTGAGCCTAACAACTTAAATAAAATATTGCAATAACCATCTTAAATATGAATGCAGATCATAAGTGGGTACAAATGAAAATATTTGAAATTGAGAAATTTTCCTATTTCACTGAAACAGACATTTAACATATGAATGTTATTGCCTCCTCTATCTTCGCTTTCTTTCCTTCGTTCTTTCTTTTTTTCTTTTTTTCTTTCCTTCTTTCGTTCTTTCTTTCTTTGCATTTCGTTATTAAGAAGCAAACATTGCAAAGAGTTACAAACGATAGGAAATTGTGGAGTGTCATGATCGTCCACATCCTGACCTGAAAAGGTGCGTAGAATAATAGCAATACTTGTAATGTCTAATTACATCACAGCAACTCGTACCAGTCTGGAACTGAAAATTCCTCTCTTAGCATAAAATGATTATTATTAGTAGTAGCAGGCGAAAAGTCCAAGGTTTTATTTTCGTCAACTAGTCTTCCTTTTGGATATCAAAATAGTTATACTAATGAAAAACCAATTAGTGCCTGGAAGACTTAACTTCAAAATATTAATAACTAGCCTAGAAGCCGTTAGGCTAGCTCCCGCGGGGGGCTTCTTCGAATTCAGTGTTTTACCTTCAGGGTCCTATGTACGTGAAAGTTATAAAAATTTAGAAATAATAAAATTATTTGATCTTTATTCGTCATCATAATTCGGCATAATCTTTCTTCGTATACGCAACCGATCTCCGTAGTCTGTTTACATTTATTTTGCGCGCAATTTTTATTATCTTTTAAAATCACCATTCTTTATGATCCCTTCACATAAAGTCACTCTTAAAAGAAATTAGGGAATCTGAACTATGAAATATCTCGAATACGTCACAGTTCGCATGCTAGAAAAAGAAAAAAAAGACATATGAGCAACGTACCGTGCCCCGCTTAAGTTTTAATCACAGTCTAATTAGACTATACCGTCGAAAATTAACGAAATTAAACGAGTTAAACCTTTAATAAAGAAGTGTTTTTTAAAAAACTTTTCACTGTTTGATATTTAAATTTAACTTTAAATAAGTTATTTATTTAATTTTTAATCGCGTGTGACTACAGTAGTTAATATCTGTTACTTCAGGATTTTTAGGATTCGCCGAGATCGAAAAACGGACGGACAGACAGACACACGTACACTGCGCTTTATTATTATAGACAATATTAATAATATACTACTACTATCAGTGAAAATTTCACGGTTTTCCTATTTGAATTTTCTGATGAATCATAAATCCTAATTTAATAAATGTTTTGCGGTTATGTTTGGGTAGAAATAAGTCACCATCATATTGTGGGTATCACCTCTTTGGTTATTATGTATATAAACATTTTATATTGAACATTTATGGGTTACTGGAACACTCCGCTGACAATATTGCGGAATCAATGTGAGTCCGGGTAAAAATAAAGTATACAAAACAATGAATATAAAAGAAACGATAATGCGTGTTTAACGATAATGCCGCGTTTAACAGCCAGAGGAATGGGTGATGGGCGTAAGGGGTTATATGTTTGTGTGTGTGTGAAATAGACGTCTGTGACAGACATGTGCGTGCATGTGCGTGTGTGAGAGCGCCATAACAGCATATTCATTATCGACGTCGATTACATTTGGAAGCAAGTGTTAAAAAGAGCTAAAGAGAGAAAGTGACAGAATATGATTGCCTTTTTATAGGCTTAAAGAGCGCCTCCTAATGGGCGTTTTTGGCAAAGCCAATGGGGATAACACACAATTGAATAAGCTCCTTGCGAGTGCCACGACTAAAAATTACCCGTGGAAATCCCCCAATTACATTGTTAAATATTTGCGCTTAACAACTTTAACAATATATTGCAATAACAATCCTATATATGAAAGCAAGTCATTACTTAAAGAAGTAAGAGGGTACAAAGGAAAAGATCCAACACTAACAAGGTTTTCCATTTCATAGAAGCAGACCTTAAACGCACGAGAGCATTATCACTTCCTCAGGTTTGGGTTACAATCCCGAAACTTAAAATCCCGATTGTCGAAATCCTGAAATCCCGAAATTTAAAATGCTTAAAAACAAAAATACAAAAAAAAAAAACTGCTTAAATAGTTTTTATACATTTGAAACATTCAAAATTTATTTTAAAAAATATCACACCAGAATATATGAATAATTTATAATGGAAGATTATGAGGGGGAACCCTAAGACAGTCCATAAGATCTGGACGGTTTTCACGATCGTTAACTATATTTCTAAGCCGTACGATAAAACACATTTGTTTTTCTTTTTGGATAAGACTCTCCTCGGAGAATGCGTTCACATTTGTTTTCTACATGCTGCTTCACTTTTTGAAACTCTCCAATAATGCGATAAACACCGACGTGAGCATGAAATGTTCCAATCGCCTAGTCGCCATATTGTGGTTTTATATATATATATATATATATATATATATATATATATATATATATATATATATATATAATAAATTTTGAATGTTTCAAATGTATAAACATTATTTAAACGATATTTTGTAAAGATTTAGAAATAAAAAGGTATTCCCCAATTTTTTTTTCAATTTCTCCCAAAGACTGTATATCGGGATTCTGATCTTTCGAGATTTTATAAATTCGGGATTTTAAATTTCAGGATTTTGAGTTTTTGACATTCGGGATTTTAAAATTAAGATTCGGGATTATGATCGGCATCCCTTTCTTTTTCTTCGCCGACTTATTATGTATGCTTTGCATTTCTCACTAAAACCAAGCATTTTTGATATATCTTTTACACACGTCTTTCCTCAAAGTTGAATTAGAATCGTACATTATTATTGTAAGATTCGAAATTCATCTTCCGTATGTTTATACTCAATATTGCATAAAACGGGTTTTTTTTTTTCTTTTTTATAACTGTAAAATAATTTGACGAACACTTCTCAAATTTAAAAGTACACACGAGATATCGAATCAGGGGTGGTGTAGTGAAACAGAACCCCCAAATATTTCCACAAAGTTTTCTAATAAAATAACCTATTCAGTATACAATTCATTTATTGATGAATAAGTACTGAAAACACCGTTTAAATCAGATAATTTCCTGATTTTTAGCAAATACTTGAAAAAAGTGTAGCAAACTTTTGCTTTCATTACAGAAAAAAGCATCCATATTGGCGGCGCGTAACCATTAAGCGATGCAAAAATTTCTCGAAATTTTATAAAATTAAATGAGTTGCGGGCAACAGATGTAAATAAATAATAATATTAATAACAATTTCTGTCCTTAGACAACAACTATTATTTCTTGTTTGCCTACCCCTAGAAAATATGAAAAAGAGCTAATATTTCCTTCAAACTTTGCTTTTGTGACCAGGATAATGATATTTTTAAAATTTAACTAGCTTACGTCACCTGTATTTATACTGCCATCTATGTTGCCAGAAAGTTCTAGAAATTGTTTAGGCCTGGATATGACGATAAACTACATCCGGCAGCAATGCCTCTGATCGGGAGATTGGAGGTTGTGAGGAGCGTGGAACCACACCTTAATTGTTCTACCCTACCAGTTAGGGTCCCAGCTATGGGCAAATAGTGAATCATTAAACAAAAACAAAATGCTATGAAAGTATAAAAATACATTTTTATTGTAAAAATACCAGCAATAAATATTTGTATGTGACACTATTGTGACATTGGTAGTCGGGAATTAGGATTAAAAGGGTTCGTGTGAAAATCCTGTGTAGGAATTGGAGAATTGGAAGGGTTAAAAATGGAAAAACATGAATCGAAATATGAAGCGAGAAAAAAATAAAGAGAGAGAGAGAGTTTTTCTGATGACCAGAAACGCACAATAAAATCGGAATGTAGACGAAAGACGAAAAGAATTATTAGAATTCACAAAGCTTGTAATGTAAACAATGTGGAGTATTGTTTTGTAAACATATCCGGTCAAACTGGAAAATGGACAGCAAAGGGATTTTTTGACGTCAAGAACATAAAAATAATTTATAAAAAAGAAACTCAAGACTGACCCGTTCACGCAAAACAGGCTCGCTACTTTTACCCACCTTTCGTTGAAAACTGCCGATAGCAAACGTTTTCTATTAGTTCTGATCTTCATCTTGAGAAAAGAATCCTACCAGATCCTGATAAGAATAACGTTCATATCTTAAGATTCTCAAAGCAATTAGGAAAGACCAATTACTGACCAAAGACAAAAAAGGAATGTCAAAATTTTGTTAAACTGTAATATGCTCTATCTGTACACGAGACAATGTCACAGGTTTCCTGTTTGAATTTTCTGATTAATCATAGTTCTTAATTTAATAATTAAACAAATTTCTTGCGATTTCCAAGACAAGGAAATACACGTGGAATATATTTTCATTGCATCGTTAAATAGTTGAGCAAGATATTACAATAACTAGGTATCACCGTTATAGATTTTCTTTTCCGAAATGAAGGCAAAAAATCGTTAGACACTGTTTTAAAATATTTCCGAAAAATCAGGAAATTATCTGATGCAAGTGAAATTTTTTAGGAGTTATTCATTAATGAAGGAATTATATATTGAATAGGTTATTTTATCAGAAAACTTTATAGAAATATTATTTTGGAGGTTTCTTTCACCCTCCTTTTCGATATCTCGTGCGCAGTTTTTAATTAGATGGATGTTCATACAATTTTTTTTTATGTTTATATAAAGAAAAACAGATGTTATTTCAGTAAAATATTTATGTAACATAAGTGTGAACACGCGGAAAAAACGTTCCGAATCTTACAAAATATTATTCAATAAAACTAAAAAAAAAAAACATTTGAGAATTGGTGCTTGTCTAATTTAATAAAGCACATTTTCTTTCAGAATAGACAGAAAAAAATCTAAACTAAATATTTATCTTACCAAAACAAAAACAAAAAAAAAAAAATGCTTGTAATTTTTCAGTGCGATTTTGAAATTCATCCCGTTGCTGTTCCTCAAAAGAGTTTATTTTATTAAATAAAAGATGTCTGAAGAATCGAAAAATGTAAAGTTTTATGCCATTTTCAAGTGTGAACATTTTTTAAAGTAATTTTGTTTTGTTTTTTTAATTTTAGCAACTGTTAAATTATTTTTGGTATGGAAATACAAAAGGAAAATAATTTGGTCATTCTAATCTACATATAGCTAAAAAATTTAAATCTTAAACTATTGGCTATATAGGATTATAATAGTTTTACGGTCAAAATAAAAACAAGGGGGGGGCATCACTTGGATGCCAATCAGTAATGAAAGAAGAACGGAAAATGAACGCAATTAATTCAAATTATAAATTCAATAAATCCCATTTTGCCAATGTTTTGTTAGGAATAATTTCTGTTATTTTCATACATTTTCTTATATTCAGAATTATTTTTTAAAAACATCGCATTGGCATGAAATATGTAAAAATATATTTAAAAAATAAAGTCAAGGAATTAAACTTAAAAGTAGGATTTAACAAGAAAAACTACTTCTAATGTATAAAAATTAAGTTGTTAATTCTACTCAGTTTAATAAAAGCTCATGTAATAAAAATATAAATTCTTAATCTATTGGTTATACAAATTTAAAGATAATTTATTTTTAAACATAAATATAAATTTCATAGTTATTACAATTTCATAGTTATTACAATATAGTACAAGATATAAAAATTTTGTTTTTCTACCAAATCCAAGTTCTTGTGCCAGACACAAAACTTAGTTGGTAGAAACAGCAACTCTTAAAAATAGGCGCAATTAAAAAAAAACAAAAACAAGACGACCACTGCGTAAATCTTTAGTAGGAAAAACACGTTTATTTAATTACAAATTGGTAAAGTACAAAAACAAGGGTTGCACAAAAATTTCCTTTTGTGCGCCTATTTGGGCAGGATAACATTTTCAGGAGTAAATAAAAAAATTCCACTCAGAAACAGGAAAAAATACAAGTCAGGAAAAATGTTGATAAGACCAACGGATTCATATATAAAATATATCCATTCAAAAATATGAAAATAATGGAAAACTTGGAGTAAGAGGATTCACAATATGGCACAAGGCACAATGTTAAAAGACACCAACCTCTGTTGTAACGGCTCTGTAAAGGACCTCTCAGCTTGAAGGGGATTTGACAAAGGAGAATTCTTGCGGTGTGAAATTTGTCTGCCGTGAATCTATCACGTCAGATTTATGACCTCCCACTAAATTGTCCTTTTTATGTGATGTTTTGTGAAAACTACCCCGGCCAAAGTTAACGCTCTACCGTTTTCTTTTCAACTTTCTTCCCACTTTTCCATTGCTGATTGCAGTCCTTTTTATTCTCTATGAGGTCGTAAAATTCGGCACCAGCCAAAATTTTTAGGTGCTAGAAAAACTTGATTGCCATTGGCCATCTTTATATAAAATCCCCTTCTGGGTATTCAAAAAAGTAGATTCACAAGATCTCGCTGCTTCGCCGCTTGAGCCTAAGAGGCCATAAAAATGCATGAAATTTAACATTTTTTTTTTTGTTTTACAACAAAATAAAATTTGTATAGGTGTCCCGTATTTCTTTAATTTTTATTTTTAATTTTTAGCGCTCTTTTTAAGTGTCTACTAGTGTAAACAAAAACTGTATTATTTATATAATAATACTGTTTTTGTTTACAATTTTTATGCCACAGACTACCGTCCGTAAATATACGGTATTTTCATTAGCATTTAAGTAAAAACTTAACAGTTTTACAAAATATAGTTAATTAATTCTTATATTCACTAAATGACTTCGAAACATATGTCGCCTCTTACTCGGCCAGCCGTCCGTCCGAATGTCCAACTTCCGCGCCTGATCAATGAATTGATCTCATCGATCCAAACCTTTCCTTATCCAACGTTGTGTTTAGTTTTGATCATAAGACTGGCAAGGACCGAATCGTCGACGGGAATCGTCGTATTGGGTTGGTCCAGGCAGAATGAAGACGCAAGTAAAAAAAAAATAGGTTGAATAAAATTTAAATGCTTTCATATACGTTCTTTTGTACAGAGCTTGGTTAGTCTTGACATTAGAATTTATCAGTTTCTCATGCAGACAATTATCGACCTTCTGCTTCTTAAGTTGAGCCTGACACTTTGGCTGGTTTGATTAAGTCTGACATAAGGCTTATGTCGTAGGTTCTTTTCAGGCAGGCAGACGCGTGATATCAGGCAAGGCCGTGGTCTCTCGTCTCGGCGTCTGGAACAACTGGCGTGGGACATGACACGGTTAGGGGACTTGGCGATTCCCTATCTTACAACAAGAGCCCTTTCGTTGTCTGGCCCTTGAAAATTAATTACATTTCCAAAGCAGGAGATCCCCTTTTTTCTATGGGTAGCGGTCACAGGTATCGATCCGCCCCGATAACTTCTTTCTTCTCTTATTGGCATCATATGGGTGTGGGCAATTCCACAACCTTCCTCAGTATTTCCCCTGTGCCTGTCACCTTGGCTACTCTTCGACCAATCTGGCTCTCGACTGCTTGGCGTGGCTTAACTTATGGTCATTAATTTAAAAAAATCTAATTTCAAATTTTGCTTACGCAAAATTTTCCCATCTTGGCCTTGTTCAAAATTAGATATTTACCAGATGGTTTTCTGGTCAGCCATTCCCCCAACCCTGTCAGGGTCATAGCACTCCAACCACAAGGAAGGCTCTATTCTTGAGTTTTGGTTACAAATCAAATCTCGTGTGTCCTATTTATTTGGGCTTTTGTAACCGGTAATTTGGAGCTAGGTTATTAATCAGTTGTCAACTTAAAGATCGACACATCACTTCTTGTGGTAATATCGTCATTCTTTCTCTCGGTCTATCCATCGTTCTATTCATTAATCCTTTCTTTCCATTTACCAACGCCAAATAGTGTCACATATATTTCTTGGACAAATATTGGATTAAGAGATTTTAAAATTTGTTTACATTTTTCGTCTATAATTGCAGTTCCATGATTCGTGAAGGACAAGAAAACGTGCTGGTGCCTAAAACCTTTATACAAAAATTAATTTTTCTTTTAATTAAGATTAGCTTTAGGCTATTATCTTTCAAATTAAACCAACATTTAACTTGAAAGATATTTAAATTATTTCAATTGCGTTTTTGTTTTGTTTTTTTTTTCAGAAATTCCGAAGTGGTACCTAGTAAGAACAATTATAATTATAAATACAGATCATTATTTAAAGAAATGAGTACAAATAAAAAGATTAAAAACTGGAAATGTTTTCCACTTCACTGAAAAGCGAAACTAATACTTAACACCAGGAAGAAACAGTTGAGATTTCAAGGGCTTATAATGAGGAAAGAAGGCTTAGAAAATCTGATAGTCACGGGAGTAATAATAAGTAATAGTAGAGTAGTAGTAATTGAAGTAGTAGTAGAAGTAGAAGCAGCAGAAGTAGTAGTAGTGGTAGTAGTAGTAGAGAAGGTAATAATAATAGTAGTAATAGTAGTAGTAGAACTAATAGTAACTAGAAAGACCCGTGAAAAATTTAATGGTTTTCTTATTTGAATTTTCTGATGAATCGTAATTCTTCGGTTTCCGTAGAAATCCCCCTAACGCATCGTTAAATATTTGAGCTTAACAACTTTAACAAGATATAGTTTTTTTTTTGTTTTTTGTTTTTTTTTTGTAATGACAACAAATACTCGTTGTCACTTTCGTAATGCTCGTTGTAGTAGAGACTTTGCAATCGCAGATACAACTGTAGTAACGCTGTTGAACAATACTGGTGTCAGACGCCTTCGAATAACACTCGCACGAATAGTACTTGCTCGATAATACTTGCTCGAATAGCAATAAGTATTGTGATGTGAATAGAGTAGAGAATAGCGCTCCGTATAGAGGATAGACTAGAAATAGCGATCCGTATAGTAATATAGGATAGAGTAAAAAGAGTGATCCGAATAGTATAGAAGTCACGTGACTTCCTATATATTTGTTTTCTCTATGGTCACGTGATCCACTTAATTCAATAATGGAATCGCTCGTGTTTGCTCACTGGCGATCTATGTTCAAATTCAAGTGTCGACAGCGACACTTTATTCCTATATAACATATTGCAATAACAATTATAAATACGAATGCTGGTCGTTATTTTAAGAAGTAAGGGGGTACAAATGAAAAGGATCTGAAATTCACAACATTTTTGTTTCACTGAAATAGCCGTTAAACACTTCTATCATTCCTTCTTTCATTCAATTTCTTCCTGAAACCAGGCAGCGTCTTCGATATGTGTTTTGTTTTTCCATGTAATCAAAACGGAATAATCAGTTATTTATGAGGTATTGGTAGGAGACATGAAAGATTTCTATCTTCTCTTCTTTCTTACTTTCTCTTCCTTACTTTCTCTTTCTTTCTTTTCCTTTCTTGTTCTCCGTGAAACCAAGTAGTGTTTTTTCCCTTCATTCCACCCGATCAAAACGGAAGAGTCCATTATCTATGAGGTTAGGGCTTAACGGTCGTGCGAACTAACAAAAGTGAAGGACAAACACAATAATAATAATAATAATAATAATAATAATAATAATAATAATAATGATGATGATGATGATGATGATGTCTCTAAAAAAACTCTGAAATTATAAGGACCTGCAAATCGAAGTAAGAAAAATGTGAAAATTTAAAACTACGATTATGCTTCTTGTGATAGAAGCATTGGCTAAAGAACGTAATGAAAGAAACTGGTTTCCTTGTTCTTGAAAAACCCGGTTCAATTGTTAATAAAACCGCTATGTCAACCTTGGGCCACTAATAACTACCAATCTGGAAAACCCAACAGTTATTCTTTTGTACGTCACAAATTAATCGGTAGCCAGCTTTTGTATTTAGATATCTATAAAATATTAAATTGCAAATTTTATTTATTTACTAAGCTGAAACGCAAATAATTCGATTTGGGAAGGATTTTTCTCTTGGACAGGTTTTTTTAAAGCCACTAAGACACTGAGGTTACCGGGTGTAGAAGAATTAGGTACAGAAACATTAATAATGAGCGGGAAGAGGAAAGAGTAATCAAGAAGGCAGAAGATATCGATTGATATTGCATTTAAATTTCTAAAGATTAAAGTTGGCTGGAAAGCATGGAGCCAGAGTTCCACAAGCGAGAAGTGAAAGCAAAAAAGTTATCATAGAATTTCTGGCTACATCTGGTTAGCTCAGCTGTAAATTGATGAGATCTTGATGCCAGTCTAGTACTGCCTTTAAATACAAAAAGTCTAGGTACCATAGCGAAATGTCGGCTGGACAATGACCATTAAATTATTAAAGAAAATAAAAAGATTTAAACGCAACTTGTTTTGTTTTAATCTTATTTATTTATTTTTATTCATTTTTACAACTTGTCAACCCTTTACAGGTTATTTAAAGCCAGAAAATGTTTTTGGATTGTAGGAATTGATTTGTTTTTTTTTTTTTTTTTTTTTTTAGATAATAATAGTTCAGTGATAATATAACAAACTCAACGGAAATTGAAACTCGACCTTCAGATTAACAATTCCGTAATCCAATACACCACCTGCAAATCAAAATTACGGCACCTGGTATTACCAAATGGTCACCCATCTAGATACTAACCAGGTCCGATGTTGCTTAAGTTCGGTGATTGTAGTGGAATCGGTGCTTCCGCGTGACCCGGACGTGAGCCTTGTTTATTTTTTCCTTTATCTTTTTTTTACCCCGTTTTCTTCGAATTTTTCGTTTTTCGTTTTTGTCATTTCCATTTTTCATTTCGTTTTACTTTTTTGTTTATTTTTTTTCATTTCCATTTTTCTTTTTTTGAATTTTCATTTTCGTTTTTTTTTTTTCATTTCCATTTTTCGTTATTGTTTATTCCGTTTTTCTTTTTTCTTGCTTTCCCTTCTTTATTTTCTTTTTTTTTTTTTTCTCTTTCTTTCATTCTACGTCAAAACAATGCAAGAAAGCCAGTACGATGCAGGAGGCTACTGAGTGTGAAAGAAAATAAGAAAAAGAAAAACATTTTTAAGGAACGAGAATAATAAAAGTCGAGGAATTAAGAAAACAGAAGATAACGATTGACACTGAATTTTAATTTTTGCAGATCAAAGCTGACTTGGAAGCAAGAAGCTGGAAGATATTTCCACAGGTGAGAAGTGCCAGAAAAATTTTAATTATTTTTTTATCTTTTTTCCTTTTTCTTGTTATATTTTTCGTTATTTTTTTTTCTTGTTCGTTCATCATTTTCTTTTTCTTTTTTTCTTTTTTCCTTATTCTTTTTCTTTATCATTTTCTTTTTCTTTTTTTCTTTTTTCCTTATTCTTTTTCTTTATCATTTTCTTTTTCTTTTTTTCTTTTTTCCTTATTCTTTTTCTTTATCATTTTCTTTTTTTCTTTTTTCCTTAATCTTTTTCTTTATCATTTTCTTTTTCTTTTTTCCTTATTCTTTTTCTTTATCATTTTCTTTTTCTTTTTTTCTTTTTTCCTTATTCTTTTTCTTTATCATTTTCTTTTTCTTTTTTCCTTATTCTTTTTCTTTATCATTTTCTTTTTCTTTTTTCCTTATTCTTTTTCTTTATCATTTTCTTTTTTGTTTTTGTTTTGACATTTTTCTTATTCTTTCTTTCTCTTTGATTTTCCGATTTCCTTATTGTTTTCTTTTTTCCATTTTTTGTTTCACTTTTTTTTTTTTTTTTCTTTTTTTTCTTATTTTCTTCCTTTCTCTGCAATTTCGGTATTTAAAAAAAAATCAATTCACCCCAAGGAAGGCGATAATGCCACAAAGAACCAATGGGCTCCTGAGAGTGAAAGAAAATGAAAAGACTTTAGAAGGAACCGCAAACCCAATCTTAATCAAGGGATAATATATATATATATATATATATATATATATATATATATATATATATATATATATATATATATATATATATTTAGTGGGGGAAAATTATTCGTACATATACAAAGTTTTAATTTAAAACTAATGAATAAAAATACTTTTCATATAATTAACTGTACACAGATGTATAATAACTAAATATGCATAGAAAACTGAAAAAAAAATCTTGATTTATTAGAAATAAATTCCATTTATCCATTTTAGTTGGTGAAAAAAGTATTCCTATAATGAAATTTTCAGATTTTAAAACTTTTAAATTGCTTTAATACTCTAGATTATCCAAATGGAATATTCTAGAATGTTATTTTTAGCCTAATAATACAAACAGAACATTCTGTAATTGATATTCGTGCAAGAAGGCTGTCATCATGGGAAGAGGTAAAGAATTGACAAATTCGCAAAAAGAACTGATTGTTAAGATTGAGAAAGAAAGTAAAAGTTACAGGAAAATCTCAGGAAATGAGTTAATTCATTGCAAATTATAAAATACTCAAAACTCTTGAAAACCAAAGAAGAACAGGTGCTTCACGGAAGATTTCTGCAAGATCTTCGAGGAAATTAATGCGTCAAATTAAACAAAATCCAATGAATCCACGTCAAGAGTTGCAGAATGATTTGCTTTCATCAGAAATATGTGTCACTAAATGGACAATAAGCAATGAAATTCATAGGAACAATTTTAAATCACATTTGCCTCGGAAAACTCCACTGCTATTGAAAAGATGCGAAGATGCCAGATTGAAATATGTTCATAAGGATAAGGGAGAAGGAAAAAAGAAAGAGGATTTTGGGCAGACAAAACCAAAATCGAGTTGTTTGGATGGAATTCTAGAAATCATGTATGGAGGAAAAATGGTGATGCCTTCAAATAAAAGAACAAAGTTCCAACAGTGAAATTTGCTGTTGGCAGCATTATGGTTTGGCATGTTTTTCTGTAAAATGTACTGGCAACAATATCAGTAATAGATGGTAGAATGAATGCTGCAGCATATCAAAATATTTTGGAAGCAAATTTAATGATTTTGGTTGAAATTCTTCCTGATTGGATCTTCCAACAAAATAATGATCTGAGTACACTGCAAAATCTACAAAGAAAAGACTGGCTGAAAATAATGACAAAATCCTGAAATGACCAAGTCAGTCCCCCAGATTTAAACCCAATCGAGAATGTATGGCGTTATTTGAAATTCAAATCCAATCGAGAGTTCCAACAAACATCCCGAATTTGTAGACCATATGCGAAGAAGAATGAAACAAAATACTAACTAAAATTTGCAAATGATTAATTGAGAACTACAAGAAGTTGGTTGCTGTAGAAGTGAATAATGGCAATTCTACAAAGTATTAAATGAAGATTATGGATTCTTTTTTGTATTGTACGAATACTTTTTTCATCCATTAAAATGGATAAATGGGATTTATTTCCAATAAATCAATGTTTTTCTGTTTTCTATGCATATTTAGTTTATGTATCTGTGTACAATTAATTATATAAAAAGAACTGTTTATTCATTAGTTGGAAATACAATTAATTAAAAATTTATATGTATACGAATATTTCTTTCCTCCACTATATATATATATATATATATATATATATATATATATATATATATGAATAAAAATGACAATAGGAAAACTGGTAATTGCTAATTGTCAGCAATTACCAGTTTTCCTATTGTCATTTTTATTCATAAATATTGTCTCTCTACTGATTAATTCGGAGAAATTTTCATATGTATATATATATATATATATATATATGGTAATTTCTAAAGAAGTAATGGATTTTTGATTTATTAATAATTAATCCAGCAGATTTTATTACTTAATCTTTATTTTTAGTGGATGCCCATATTTTGAGTAGAGACTCCGTTTATTTATTAAACAGTATATTTATTTATTTTTGTCCACCAGCCTTATCGAGAAAACTTATAGAGTGTCTGTGATAAAAAGAGCATCATGATGCAATTCACTCCGCCAGAAATTTGGAAAAGGATTGCTGTACTGCTTGGCATTCGCGCCGGAAGATCCAATGCAAACATTTCAGAGTGTTTGGTGTCGATCTTAGGACAGTGCAGAGGAAAGAGCTGGATGAGTCTAATGGTGATTACGAAGGTGTTTAGAATGATCACTAGTGATGGTGACGTTATACCCCCATTCATCTTCCCACAAAGCCTCAGACTCAACACGGAGTCCTACATCAAGTGCCTTGAGGAGGCACTGCTGCCCTGGATCAAGAGGGTGGCTGCTGAGATACCCTATGTCTGGCAACAGGACTCTGCATGATCCCATACAAGCAGGAGAACCCTGTCATGGCTTTCAGACAATTTCTGCAACCCCTTTACCCCTTACGTCTGACCACCTAACTCCCCAGACTGCAACCCCTTGATTATTATGTGTGGGGCACAATTGAGCGAGAGCCCAATAAAAACTCCTTGATTATGGCAGCATACACCAACTTAAGCATGGATACCGTCTAGAAGAGTATCTGGAGATTCCGAAGTCGTCTGGAGGCTGTGGTTGAAGCCAATGTCGATTTTCTTGAATAAATTTACCTTTTACTATTTCAAGATATTTTTGTGCATTTTTGGTAAATATTTCTGTTAAAATGAGATGTCTGTGTTGTTTTCATTTTTAAGTCATTTAGCCGATAAATTCGCATTTTATTGTTTCTTCGACAGGCAAAAGGTGTTCACTTCTGGTTATAAAATATTTTATAATTTTGAAAATTTTTAGCACATAACTTCTTACAATGTTACATGATTAAAATGAATAATGAAGATTTACATCTATTTTTGTCATTAAAAAAAAAATTATTGTCATTATTCACGTGCGTTAAGCGTAAGGCAGACCCGTAAATGCCTTATGTACTTGAGTCCCGACCTACGTCGAAAAACAGGTTACGTTGCGCCGTAAGGAAAGGATTGCCGACGTAAGTCGAGAACGTCCTGTACGTCAAGAAGAGTCAGTTGAAATTTCTGGGGCACTTGATGAGGAAGGATGGCTCGTAAAATCTGAAACTCACGGGACAGATTGAGGGAAAGAGGGACAGAGGAAAGCTGCGCGTAACATGGAGTTGAGCAAATGGATCGTAGAACAGGGTTTGGGAGAAATAACAAAAAGAGAAAACTTATTAAAAGCTACAAGAGGGAGAGGGCCATGATCGCCTACGTCCTGAACGGATGTGACACATAAAAGAAAAAAGAAACTAAAAATGTTGAAAGTACCTATCTTTGAGGCCATTAATGGTGTAAATAAAGAATTGAGGGTCCTGAGAATTTAAACATAGTTAAATTCTCAGGAGTTCTTCCCTGATTGGATTGGTGGGAGTACCATCGGTTGCTTGGGGTTGATGAAGTTCACGTAAAGAAATAAAACTTGAACTTTAGGTTATTTGCGTCGGTGAGACGAGATGAAATTTCGGTTGGGGTCGTTACATTCACTTACGCGCTAATATCCTTGCGGAAGACCTGAATTAACTTTTCTTCAGTTATGGGTTAAATAGTAAAACTTGTATCTGGAAAAATCATTGTATTTCTCAAAAGAAATTCTTAATAAATATATTCATTCGCAAAAATTAATTATTCTTGCAATCCAAAATATATGGCTTACGGCCAAGCCACATTGAAATACGCGTTCTCGTGAAGTAAAACAACGTCGAGCCTGGTCAGTACCTAGATGGATGTCCGTTTGGGAATACCAGGTTTTGTCAGCTTGGATGTGCGGTTGGTACAGTTTACGACCATATTACTTTGAAACAGCGAGAAGCATGGAACCATCTCTTAAATGTTGTTGTTTCCAGGTACACCCTGACACGGGGTAGTTAGTATCTGTTTGGGTCCCAGCTATGGGCAAATGCTGAACCCCAAATAGAAATCAACAGTACATGTAAAATGAGCAACAATAGATTTTACGATCTAACAAATGTATATTTAAAAAAAACATACCTTTACCCTGAAAGTATAAATTATGTACAAAATATTTGTAGTTGGAAGTATAAAATTACGTATTTAGATATCGCCATTAAATAACCCATAGAAGTTGATATGCTACTAAGCAAAATCAACCAACCAAAAATCTATATTAATAGTAAAATTACCAACAATACATATTTAAAGCAAAATGACCAACAATATATTTTAACTGTAGTTGAAGGCATAGAATTACGTTCAAAATATATTTAGTTGAGGCCATAGAATTATGTTCAAAATATTTCCATTTCGACACTAAATAACCCATAGAGGTGTTGATATGCCAATAAACATAATTAACCAAATCCAGCATTCACCATCATATATGAAAAATAATATTATATAACAGTTCTTTAAGATTTTTATTTATTTGATTTTGACATTCCCAATTTGTAGTTCGTACTTTGGTCTGTCCCTTTTGCTAACAGCCATAGATTCATATAATATATGCTTAGTTCTTTCTTCTCGTTTTCCTTTATTACTTTTCTGTGTCAGCTATCAAACTGTTTCATCTGCATATTTGTTTTGATCGCCAGTAAATGACGTCTGTCTCAGGATCGCATCACTATGAAGGTGGAATAAGTCCGGCGAAAAGATACATCCTTGTCTTATGCCCCCCTTTCTATTTTTGTGTATTTACTGAATTCATTTTCTCTCCGTATGCGGTTTCCTCCCGGTATGAGTTTTGGATTATTCTAATATCTTTTCAAAATAATTCAAGCTTACCTATTTTTTTTTTTTTTTTTTTACAGTAAGGTTCATCCTGTACAAGGCCCTGGGTCCACTCGAGGTAGAAGATTACGTTGTTATATGTATTTGTTGTTGATAGAGGATTCCTTTTCCCGTTTTTTTTTTTTTTTTTACTGAAAATGAGATGAATACAACGTACAACTAAGAGACTTTGAGACACGTGTTGACATTAATGACAAGAATCTGTATTCTCTTTTCGTGAATGCTCTCTACAGCATTAGTATTGTGTGCTAAAAATGTTCGCGGTGCTATTATCTCTTTTGTTTCTTTAAAAGTTTGTGCTTACTTATTTTTATTTGTTCCGTGAATATTGTTGTTAAGAGTAGCCTTTGAGACCGTCAACTATTGATTTTCACGGAGCGATGATGATAAGTCTGAGTTGTTCCTTTTACTGCTACTGCTTGTGGTGGGAAGTTTGTTTTTATAATGATGAAGTTTCAGATTTTAGACTAATGAAATATCATCCCCATGTATAATCACTGGATGAAAGGTTATTTTTAAAATGATAAAATATTTATCTTTTTTTCCAGGATAATGAAATATCCTTATCTTCAATCATCACTGTTGTTTTTAGAATTATGAAATTCTGGATCATAACATAATCTATAAAACATAGATGTACATATGTATACTGGTATAACAGGGACGGTACATTGGTTCAGCCTTTTAGTGTGATAATTTCTAATGACGATTTCAAGCAGAAAGTAATTAAGATTAAACTGTGAGAAAATACACACACAGACACACAGACACACACAAACTAAGTGCTGAGGAGAATAAGGGAAGAAAGACCAAATTACAAATAATAATTTAAAAGCGTTAAAAATGCGTTTGAAGAAAGCTCTGGGAAGATTTGAACCTGAAATAAACCGAGCAGAAGTCATTAACGTTTGCATATCTATAAGTCAACCATTTGTCCATGCTTAGAATGTTGCTGCTACATATGTTCTGGTGCCCTTGCTATCTACTGTGAGCTCTTTAATAAAATCCAAAGAATAATCAGCAATATTATTGGTACTGATCTGGTGGCCAGGCTTCAATTACTTTCCCACCGATTTATGGTCTTCTAAAATTTCCGAAAGTCCAAAGAATTCTCATACTGCTTATTTAAAATACTATCAATCCAAAAACGTTTATAGACTAACCAAGTCCAATGTTAGTATCTTTTGGGAATTAAACAATCCACAAGGCGCAACTGGTTTTCAAACAAAGAAACATCATGTCGAAAATCCATGCCAGAGGTTAGAAAATTTCTTATATGAACTAGCCAATATCCAAAGAATCCAGAGAGAGAGAGAGAGAGAGAGAGAGAGAGATGGAGGGAGAGGGGGGTAGGTAACAAGATAGGCCGTTCGGTTTTAATCCTCCTCCCCCTCTTCTAGTTGAGTCCTCTGCATGACGATAAACTACATCCGGCAGCAAGGCCCCTGATCGAGAGATTGGAGATTTTGAGGAGCGTGGAGTCACCTCTTAATTGCTGTTGTTCCCAGGTGCAACCTCACCTGGAGTGGTAGCACTGATTAGGGTTCCAGTTATGAGCAAATAGTGAACCACCAAAAACAAAACACTACGAAAGTATAAAAAGTACTTTTTTATATGAAAAATTACCAACAATATAATTATAAAGCAAAATGGCCGACAATACATTTTATCTGTAGTTGAAGCAATAAAATTGTTTTCAAAATATTTGAATTAAATTTCGGCATTAAATGACCCATAAGGCGTTGATATTCTGAAGTATCTCCATTTATTACGAATTACTGCTAGAATAATTTTCCTGCTGGAAGGCTACATAAAAAGATTCATAATTATTTATTCCTTAAATACTTTGAAATCCAATGTATTATCATTAAACCCATTGTTAGATATCAATAGATTTTGTTGGTTTATGCGCTGAAATTAGTTTTCACTGACCACGACTGCAAAAATGACAACGACCAATGGGCGATATCCCCATAGAATTTGCTTGCTGATGTTGACATGCCATGACCGTGAAGATAAACACTGCCAAGAATATTACGTTTTTTGTAAAGATGGGACAGGAAACGACAAATTGATGAAACGAACCAAAACAAAGCAACAGCGAGGTATTATTAAATTTACCGCATTTCAAGTGTATGAAATATTGTTTGTTGATTTGACGTATTGAGAGAATAAGTAATCCTGAGCGAAGGAGTACAGATATTAGATGGAAAAAAATCTGGTTAATCGAAAAAGGTTCTGTTTAAAAATATTAATTTGAACCTATAAAATACTTATGAGTAAGGTACCGGGAAGATTGGAAGATTTGAACATAAAATAAACCAAGTAAGATTCATCTGTCTCCAAGGCACGTGGTATTAGAACAATCTATCCCTGCGATCTACATAAAGGGTTTGGTTAGAAATTCCAATGTATATCACTTGAAGAAGGCCGGAGGGTACAACGGCCGAAAAGTCGTGAATATGGCAATAATGATGAGGACAAATGTTCGAACGATGTAAATATTTTGTGAAATATGATTGTATTTATTATAGGGATATATAAATCCGGGTAATGCTGGGTACTTTTGCTAGTTTTCAATAGACGTTCTTGTAAATTTCATATAAATGGTGGAGTTAATGTGATTTTTTTTTCGGCCAAGACCAATTTGATTGTGTTCATATATGAACCACCGATATTCATACGATATTAGACCAATTTTCAAAATCAACTTTGACATGCTATCAGTAGATCGTTGTTTTTAACCAGTAACCATTTTCGGCTTTTGAAAGTCTGTAGTGTTCTTGTTTCGTGGAGCCTAGGGCAATGAATTTTATTAAATCAAAACACGTTTTAGTTCTCTGCGCGGAAACGAGACTCTCATCAGCGCCATATGTTTGAGTTCAAGCGCGAAAATATGACTGAAGGCGAATTCTGTTTCCTACACACCGATGCACAGGCACACACATCCATTTATAGATGCATACATATATATATATATATATATATATATATATATATATATATATATATATAATAATAATATTTTTTGTTTAAAAATATGATTCCTTCGCTACATAAGAGTTCTCATGTTTCAAAAACGTGAGCCGAAATCATCCAAATAATTAATAAAATTAAGTTGGATTGAGGTGTTTAGTCACGTTTCATCTTCAAGCGAAATTTTAGGAATAAGCTATCTCTCGGTTTACGTGTGTTTTTACAGAATTTGTTATTGTGGGAGTGGCTATACTATTTTCATTCTTTAAGTGGTCAGGGAGTTAATTCTTATCAGTAGATTCATCATCCTCTGAGAGGTTTTGCTAAGGTTGGGTAGGGTATCCATTTCAAGGCTAATGTTTACGGTCATCCCTTAGTTGGTTCCCAGTGAAGGATATTTTTATGGTGCGCCGACAGTCGTTCTGTGTCTGGAGAATTGTCTCTTATTCTTGTCTATCTGATTATCTATTTATTTATTTGTTTATTTAAGTGAGTGTTTAATATACAGATCGCTTATATTTAGTAGGTCCTTTTCGAATTCCTGTAGGTTTTTATTGTATGGTGCTACTTTCTTGCTTTTAAATCCGTAAACCTCGTGCTCTTTTTTTGTTAGGTTATTCCCTCGTAGGAAGAAGAATGCTTTCCATCTCATTCTTCTTATTAATTCCTCTGTTTTTTGTAAAAGTTTGATGAAGTAATTCCGTTTGTTTGTGTGTGGAATGTTCTTCAGAGAAATGTCGAAATTAATTTTTTCCATATTTTTAAAGTTCATTTTAAAAATAAAGGTTCATAGTGCTCGACCTCGTTATGGGAGCTAGTATGTATCCTTGTGCAGGTATGCAGAAAATAGAAAAGAACCCCGGATTATGCACCCAACGTGTTCTTTTCTATTTTCTGCATACCTGCACAAGGATACATACTAGCTCCCATAACGAGGTCGAGCACTATGAACCTTTATTTTTAAAATGAACTTTAAAAATATGGAAAAAATTAATTTCGACATTTCTCTGAAGAACATTCCACACACAAACAAACGGAATTACTTCATCAAACTTTTACAAAAAACAGAGGAATTAATAAGAAGAATGAGATGGAAAGCATTCTTCTTCCTACGAGGGAATAACCTAACAAAAAAAGAGCACGAGGTTTACGGATTTAAAAGCAAGAAAGTAGCACCATACAATAAAAACCTACAGGAATTCGAAAAGGACCTACTAAATATAAGCGATCTGTATATTAAACACTCACTTAAATAAACAAATAAATAAATAGATAATCAGATAGACAAGAATAAGAGACAATTCTCCAGACACAGAACGACTGTCGGCGCACCATAAAAATATCCTTCACTGGGAACCAACTAAGGGATGACCGTAAACATTAGCCTTGAAATGGATACCCTACCCAACCTTAGCAAAACCTCTCAGAGGATGATGAATCTACTGATAAGAATTAACTCCCTGACCACTTAAAGAATGAAAATAGTATAGCCACTCCCACAATAACAAATTCTGTAAAAACACACGTAAACCGAGAGATAGCTTATTCCTAAAATTTCGCTTGAAGATGAAACGTGACTAAACACCTCAATCCAACTTAATTTTATTAATTATTTGGATGATTTCGGCTCACGTTTTTGAAACATGAGAACTCTTATGTAGCGAAGGAATCATATTTTTAAACAAAAAATATTATTATAATATAAGCTCTACTTCTGTATGGAGCACTGTTTTTTAAAAATAAAAACAAAAATACTAAGGAACCCCGGATTATGCACCCAACGTGTTCTTTTCTATTTTCTGCATACCTGCACAAGGATATATATATATATATATATATATAGGCTTGTATTCAGAATTAAACTGTTGGTCTATCGTTAATAATTTTCACTCAGGAATTCCTTCTTATTTTCATCAGATAAAGATACGAAAGCTCCTTTGACGAAAATCCGTTTTGTAAATGTAAAAAAACATGGCAACTGTAAATAAATGCTTCTTTTCATACAGTCTAAGTAATTACAGAATAGTTCATTATACAAATGAAAAGTTCATAGACATTTTTTTTTATCATTTCATCCCAAGAAAGGCGATAAATCGACTAAGACGCAAAGGGGGTGGGTGACTGGAAGGGAAAGAGAATTTGACAAAAAATAAACAACTTTTTATGCTAATATCTTCGTGAGTATGGTACGTAAACATATTGGGAGCCTAAATCGGGAATGGAAGAGTGTCGGATATTTATCGCATGGTATACTGGGTTACGGTATTGGATATATATATATATATATATATATATATACATATATATATGTGTGTGTGTGTGCGTGCGTGCGTGCTATGATTTATATAAATGAATATGTCTGCAAAGACAATATTAATACAAAAGGAAAACTTATCTTATTGCAACGCGTTTCGTTTGTTCAGGAACTTCATCAGGACAAATATAGGGCTTTATTGAGAAACATGTATTTATCGACACAGGAAAAGCACTATTGAGCTAACCGCTCCAATTTCACATGTTTCTAAGGGAAAGTGAATTAATTTTGCCGTTGTTATTTTTTCCTTTTATCATTCTTTTCGTGAATATATATATATATATATATATATATATATATATATATATATATATAAACCCACAGAAGAAGAAAATAGGCTTAAACAGAGAGGAGGTCATTTTACCTTTAAGAGACTATTTATCAACACTTTATCAAAAGGTGAACGTGGCGAATAGAACACAATACTCAATGGCATATTTGTAAATAGCGAATGAGGAGGGGAAATTGGAACACGATTAAAATAAATTTTAATTGTAAACAAACATTTATTCGACAGTCCTGATTGTGTTGCTGATTACAATGAAACATATTTTCAATCTTACATGGAGCTCGCTCGGTCCACCATCTTGAGGCTGTGGACATTAAATTTCATTAGCCGAGCAAAAAGAACACTTCGTTCGTTCCTTATATTTGATCGACAGAGTAGAAGTAATTTTGTTTCTATTTTATACTCATTTTTCAACTTTTTATTTTATTTTTAGTCGTTAATTTGTTTACAGTTTTTAAATAAATATTGTTTAGATTGTGATTAGAATGTTATGGTATAAGACGGACGTATGTGATGTATTAAAATCTAAACAATATTCATTTAAAGAATCAGTGGATACTGATGTCAATACCGAGTAGCGACAATCTGTTTTATACTTGAACCCAATCTTCAGGTCATAAAGATTGCGTTCAAACATGAAATAATGCATGCAATATTTCACAGTTCTAGCGTCACTCCTTCATAGTCAGTCTATGAATTTTTCAGCCCACCTTAGCATCTTGAGATCGAAATTGTGGATAAACTATTCGATGTTCACGTTTGTTATGTTGTCTTCCTTCAAATACTTACGACTTTCTCAGTCATTTCCAAGAAACATGTGCTGTCCGTGCGACAGGCTGCATTCCGTTGGTTACATCTTAATACTTTTGAGAAAGCTGAATCCTAGTGAGCCAGAAACTATTAGGTTGGTGCAAAAATAATGTCGTTTTTTGACGTATTTTTTAACGTAAAAAAACGACACTATTACGTCATTATTTTTGCACCAACCTAATACCTATCTAATACCTATCTAAATGGATCTTCAGTGCGTCCTGAAGATCCACTTTGATAAAACCGACGTAGGTAGTTTCTAGATCACTAGAATTTTTTATACTTTGCTTTACTTAGTGCATTGAACACTATACGTTTTTTCTTATTTTACTCCATTGTTTTTTTTCTCCCATTTCGCTTGGCATTACGGCGTCAGGCGTTTTTTTTTTCGACCTACTCGGATGTTTTTAGTTTTTTTTTGTTTGTTTGTTTTTTTTTTCTAAATTTTTCCCCAGACACCAGTTTGTTTAAATATATTTTTATTTGCAAATTATACTAACCGGTTTTTTTATACCAGTCGAGTATAGGTATCAAAATAAACAATATATATATATATATATATATATATATATATATATATATATATATATATATATATATATTAGGTTGGTGCAAAAGTAATGACGGTTTTTGACGTTAAAAATACGTTATTTTTGCATCAACCTAATATATATATATAAACTAAAATAGAATCTAAGAATAATGAACCTATTTTCCTGTTTAGTTTTC
>OZ010615.1:58284522-58289522 GCA_963932145.1 Acanthosepion lycidas
CTTTACTATTTCAAGATATTTTTGTGCAATTTTGGTAAATATATCTGTTAAAATCAGATATCAGCGTTATTTTCGTTTTTGCGTAATTTAGACGACAAATGGAATGGCCAAGGATGCATTCCCGAAGACTGATTGGGATGGCCAAGGATGCATTTCCGAAGCTGGGCAGAGTACTGCGAAAAAGGAGGATATCTATGGTGACAAAGAAAAGAATACTGAGCTGCTACGTGACATCTGTCCTCCTACACGGCAGCGTATGTTGGACGGTATCCTCAAGGATGAAGAAGAGAGTCGAGGCGGCGGAGATGTGGTTCTACAGAAGGATGCTGATGATATCATGAACGAGCAACGATGAGGTCTTGGAGAGGATGGAAACAAGGAGGAAGCTTATGCTTAACATAAGGAAGAGGCAGATGAAATTTCTGGGACATGTATTAAGAAAAGAGGGCCTGGAGAATCTGATAGTCACGGGACGAATAGAGGAAAAAAGAGACAGGGGAAAGCAGCGCATGACATACGTGGCGAGCTTGGGCAGGTGGATGGCGGAGCGTGGTCTGGGGGAGTTGGCAGAAACACAAAAAAGAGTCACCAAGGATAGGAGGAGGTGGAGGGCCACGATCGCCTACTTCCTAAAAGGACACGGCACATAAAAAGAAAAAGAGACGACAATGTATCCATCACAGCCTGAATATATATATATATATATATATATATATATATATATATATATATATGTATGTATGTGTGTGTGTGTGTGTCTGTGTGTGTATAAAAAATTCATGAATATCATTTTTAATTAAACAATATTTTATTTTTACGACAAAGAGTATTTTCGTAGATATCCATATTTTTGTAGAAGCCCCGTTTTGTAAACAGTGTGAGTTACTTCTACCGGCCTGGACATTCGAAAGTCTTAATTTTAAAAAAAGTGCCTTCTGGTGTAGCTATTATAATAACATTTAGTGTAATGAGTAATATATTAGTCTTTCACAGAGCGCACTTTTACTATACTGATCCTAGACAGTCGAGCTGATCCGTGTATAAATCCTTCCATCGATAAATATGTTTCTTATAGTAAAGATTATTACATTTAAAAACTAAAAGAGTGTGTAGTATGTAGTCTTTTGGGGATGACTCATTTACATATAAAGTTTCAAAGCTACTGCTATTTCCAATGAGGCAGTTGAGTGCATACTATTTCTCGTAAGTCAATAACATTATAATACAATGCTGCGTAGACAAATTAGAGCCTCATTGGACATGCCCTATGCTACCAATGAAAATATATTGTATAAAAAGAATAGTGAATCGAATCTACAAGAGGCAAGATTCATAATACAAAATGGAAAGAACCCTAGAAACAAATGCAAATGGGTTATTAACGCGCATCCAGACCAAAAATTAGATTGAAACACGACAGCGATGAAGAAATGTACAGTGAACCTGAAAGTTATGAAGGCGAAAGTGTCAAGAGAAGACAAAAAACATGACAGTGAAATCGAGACTCTGAAGATGAACAGACTCTACAGAGGAAAACTCCTATGCAAAAAGATCTTCCATATCTAATCAATCTCTTAGAGAAACGGAGGAAACTAGTGAAGGCCAAAATCTCCCAGAAGAAACAACAGGGAAAATAAGAGGATAAAACCTCTTCAGCACAGGGAGATGAGGTGACATGTGAAGTCTTAAAGACTATAAATACCTACAGGTATTACCCATGAGACACTTAAGTGCATACTACTTCCCGTGAGTCAGTAACACTACACTAAAATGCTCGGTAGACAAAGTAAAGGCTCATTGACCATGTTCTATGTTACTAATGAAAAACTATGGTATAAAGAGAATAATGATTTTTTTTTTCTGGTGACAATAATTCATTTATTCTAATTATTAATTAATTAATTGCTAATTTGGTTTTTATTCCTCAAGGACACATGGCACAGTGGATAAAGGCGTTGGTTAGATCCAGTGACAGGACCCAAAGAGTGTGAGTTCAATACCCGGTTAAGGCAGTGGAGAACTTTCAGAGGGAAATTAACAGGAGATAACTAATAACTGACATCCATCAAACATACACGTGGAACTAGAACAGTCTACCCAGTGAGCGAAATAAAGGGTTCAGTTCGAAATTCCAACCATCTGAAGAAGGCCGGATCGTACAACGGCCGAAACGTTGTGATAAATATGGCGACAAAGATGAGGACAATAGTCCGAATAATGTAAATAATGTACATAATACCTCATCTCAGATATATAGACAGACTTTGGTTTTTATTGTTATTTTATGCTATTACTACTACTACTACATGTTCTAGCACGATGTCACAAGTCATCGTGACCGATAGTTTGAGCGCACTGATCTTGTTCGAATCAGATTATGTTCACTCTCCCATAAACTCTAATGTCCGCTCAGCCTAATTTCACTATAAAGTACAGTTTAAATATGACTGAGCAGGCGTCTGCAACGGGGATTAGCTAAACGCTTAACACAGAGAGACATACTCGGAAACGAGTATTCGACAATATTACTACTTCTACTACTAATATTATAGTTAATATATAATAATATAGTTAGTAGCTCGCTACTCATAATGCTTGTTTTTTCCTACGCTGATATGTCTACACAGTAACCCTCTATCTTGAGTCGTCCTGGGTATGACGATAAACTACATCCAGTAGCAAGCTCTATGATGGAAAGGTTTTCAGGAGCGTAGAACCACCTCTTAACTGCTGTTGTTTCCAGATCCACGCTGACCTGGGGTGGTATCACCTGTTACGGTTCCAGCTATGGACAAATAGTTAACCCCTAAACTGGTGTCAAAATATTATGAAAGCATAAAAATAGATTTTTATAGTAAAAATACCAGCAATACATTTTTGAAAGAAATATTACTGAATTCTTGCAAAGAACACATATTCTATTCATTTCATACGAACCGACCCTAAAAATCGTGTCGGCATTAAATAACCCACTATGGTTGATATGCCGTAAAACAAAATAAACTAAAAGCCAATCTACCTTGAGTGGATCTTGGGCCTTGCATTGGTGAACATCAGTAAAAAGAAGATCCCCGTCCTTCTCTTTATCCTTTCCTCAAACACCTCTCTTTTCTTTGTAACCCCTTGCGTGCTAGTGGCACTCTCGCCTTGCTTGGGGACAAAATGCTTATAAAAAATAAAAAAATAAAAAAAAAATACCGTAGAATTAGTATTATGTCGAAGCTTACCCCAGAGTTGAGATAGTTGTAAATTTTTTCGTTGGCTCCGGTGAAAATATTCCACTCTAAAAAACGGCATTTTCAGTTCAATTAAAGACCCATTTTGTTTGACGCTGTTCCCTTTTTGTAAATTGAAATTCAAACAGGTCATTTTTTTTTTTTTTTTTTTTTACAGAAAATGAAACGAAAAGATTTCATAAAATGAATGCCCTGAAGATAAATAAATATTATAAAAGCGAGACCTTCCAACAACACGTGAATTATGGAAACACCTCCCAGCCCCTGACCCGCATTTCTTATTTTTATCATTCGGACGATTTTGTTTTTTGCTTGTGTTTTTAGTGATTTTTTTTTCCTTGCTTTGTGTGTGTGTGTGTGTGTGTCATTGAGTTTTCTTTATATGCGACCCGCCCACATACATGATTGGCTTGCATAAAAGCCACGCCCACCCATAGCACATGGTTTGTTCTCAATGGACGACTACTAATCAGAAACACAGAATTATAGGTTGGCTGGATAGCGTCTCGCAAAGTGTGGAGACAGAAAGAATTCTCTTACATAAGCAATACTAAAATACCGAATGCCGTTTATTACATAAACAGATAACAAACAAAAGAATACATTTACATAAGTATATATGTATATGTATATATATATATATTTTTGCAAATGTTTTTAAATTCGCATTTATATTTGAATGCGGTTTGATTTACATCCTGTTTGAAAAATTTTAGCTGCCTTTTTTTTCTTCTTTTTTTTTGCGTCAGTTTCATTTTGATTCGATTCTTACGCCAAAATATTGTGAGTAGAATTTCTGGAGAAAGTCAAAGACATTTAAACAAATAAAAAATAATGACGGTACAGAACGGTAATGCTACAACGAATAATGTTGCACATCATCGGTCATCGACGTCGTTACAACAGCAGCCGACGGAAAATTCTGTACAGGTCAATGGAAGTATAAACGCAGTGCCGGCTAAGAACATGGACGGCCCTGTGCAACTTAAAAAGAACATCGGACTTTTCACTAGCGTTGGTATTATTGTCGGGACAATTATTGGATCAGGAATATTCCTCACCCCTCGAGGCGTATACGAAGGAGCAGGTTCGGTAAGTGTTAACACCGCATTTTTTTAAAAAATAAACTACTAAAATACCTTAAAGGCAGTGATTTTCAACAGCGCGATCCTCTTAAAGGTGCCGGGAATTATTGAAAAAAAACTTTGAAAAAACACCAGGCGGCACTGGTTTCACACTAAATAAGCTGCGCAAACAATTGAATAGAAACATTGAAATAAAGTTCATATTTTTGTGTATTTGTGCATTTTTTTAAAAATCTATAATCATAACATTTAAATGATTTAAATGTATACCCTTTAAAAATGTTCTTACGTGTGCCGTGATATTTTCATTTGCTCCTAGGTGTGCTGTTGCTTAAAAATGTCGAGAAACACTTCCTTAAAGTAATGAAAAATAAATCAAGAATGTATTTTAGCAAGGCTCTCCACAACTTCTTTTCCTCTAAATAGTCTTGACAGAGTTCCGAGTTTTTGTTGGAGAAGAATTCTTTTCCATCCTTCAACCTCTTTCTCTCTCTCTCTCTCACGCACACACACACACACACAGGCGTGATATGGCTAACATGGAAAGTGCTCGGACGAAGTACATTCTTTGGTTCCGCCGGGTCTAGCCTTCACGGCAAGGACCCACCATGACACTTATATAGTAGCAAACCACCCATATTTCCTCTGTATTCCATCGTCGAGAAATTCCACTGGAACA